>JAFELO010000236.1:516428-578288 GCA_017140195.1 Eumaeus atala | reverse complement strand
TATCACACACCTAATAGGAACTTCAAAATTCACAATACCACTTTTTGTCCCAATACCGGCTTGAGAAACCTTAATGGCCATAATCGTTAATAGCAACTAGGCAGAATGTACCCTTTGTTACAATTTGCTTCAAACAACAACAATGAATATTTTCCTACGAGATTACAACAAATCAAAAGCTCTTAGACGTCATTGAAGTAAACATTAATATTTAAAACCACTTAAGAACTTAGTAACGAAGCCTTTCATACAAATCGAAATACATAGTTATATTGCCTAACAAGTAATTTGTTTCAGCCCTGAAGTTTACACACCTTACGAACGTAAATATTTCTAAAGCGATAAGTGCGCAAGATACGTTAGGAACGTAATCACGGTAAAGTGTTACGGCTGCCATAGACGGACTGCTTAGGGCAGTTGAGAGCAACAACACGCAATCGTGTTGCTGTTGGACTTGACAACGACACGAAATCAGTAGCATTCGGGTTGCAGTCAAAAGTGTGGATCTCAGCTACTCTAACCATGCCGTCTATGGCGGCCATACTCTCAATTTCACACGATTTCAATCCTAATATTTTCCCAGACAGAGACTTTATAGCTACCGCTAAACAAAGAATAGTTTTTTTTTTTCTTTATGTTTGAGGTGGCCGATACATTTGTTATTCCACGGTTGGTAATAAATGTAAATGAAATGGAAACCTACGAAAACAACCGCGATTACTTATTTAAATTTATTATACGTACCACGTATCACTACGGTGGTATTGAGTTCACATCGTAATTTATTATATACACTTTCAGTACACGAGCAGTCCTATAAAATATTTTTATGTTGCTCCTATGTTTCTTATCTATTCACTATGGATGGCATCAAGGATTGACAACGATTGCTTTGGTATAATAGTTTTAGTGAAATGAAGTTTTTTATGAAGTAGTTTTATGAAGTAATGAATTGTTCCTTATTTATTATTATTATTATTATTATATTATTAGTAAGTTATCAAATAAACAAAACCATGGAATAGTCTATTTTATTGTGAGTAGCCGATACATTTATTACACACTTGTTAATAAATGTAAATGAAATAGAACCTACGAAAAGGCGACCGCAAGTATTTAATTAAATTTACTATCCAAACCACGTGACGCTACAGTGATATTTGTTTATTGAATATCGCAATTTATTACGCTCTTTATGCTGTTGTATAAAATATTCAAGGTTGTTCCGATATTTCCAAACTACATCTTTTATAGTATACGCGGACAAACATTTCTTACAACAATTCAAACATAATATAATCACCAAATTGTCAGTGGTAGAGCAAATGGGAGATATTCATGTAAAAGATTATCCAAAAAACTGGTTGTCTGTAATTCGCTTTACGGACGATAAAATTTTATGTGATAATGGTTCTCTAATCAGTCTATGGACGCATCGATGGAGTGAAAAAGACGACTTGCTACGCTTTCGCGCTCGCAGGCTCCGACCGTTCGGAATATTATTATGGCTGGGAACGTTACTGTGACGTTCTATAATAAATATAAGCTATATCGATTTAGAAGACGGTAGAATATCCATGAAAAGATTTTCACGTGGAACGATATCAATTAGGTAGAGACTTAAAAATAAATTCTTATTGTAATAATATAATTCACATTATAATAATTCACATAAGCATAAAAAATGTTATTTCTTATAATAAACATAAGAAATAACATTCTTTCAATATATGATTTATTTGCAATTTGAATAATATTATTTATTCGCAAGAACATAGTTAAGCGGATATTACAATTATTCTCATTTCGCATATTCTGTATAAAGCGCCCAAATAAAAGGCGAGATTTGGCATGGCACCAAGTTATGGCAAGAACCTCATTACATAATTTCTTTATTACAGTTGGTATCAATTATATTATAACTATAAATTATATCCAGTGGATAGGCAGATCCTTACTCATATTATTGTTGATTTTTTCTCCATTACAGCAGCTTGTTTTTAGCATTAAATAAATCAAATTAAAAAAATCCCTTATAGGATCACTTTGTTGTACGAGCTCATCTAAGATGTCACTTTACTCAGGTATCATGTGAGCGAGAAGTACCTCCCCGGTCGTGGCGGCCCAATCCAGCTGCAATGCAGTATGGCCCTATATTCTCCTCTCATATTATCACCTAAGTAACACCAGTTTGAAGCGTTTTATAAAATTCGTCGAAAAATATGAAACGAGAACGTAAAGGAAACAAGAAAGCTTACTTTATTATTAGAATTTAATTACAACGTGCATTTACGCACTTTACTTTGATGCCTTGAAGCGCCTCATTCCATTTATCGCATAAAGGGGAGGCAGGCAGGCTACTAGAAACATAATAATTTGTATAAACCTTAATCTGATTATCCATCATTTTTCTTGTCAATGAACACAAATGACACAATGTTTTAATAACTGACTGCTCGCCGCGGTTTCCCCCGGGTTTTTGCACGATGGTAGCCTATAGTATTCCTAGGTAAATGGACTGTAATACTGAAAGAATCGTTCAAAAAAGACAAGTAGTTCCTGCTATCATATCAAAGGGTCACTAGTGGTCGCCGCTTTCGATCCTGGCGATACAGGAGTTGCAGCGGTGGGAGAGAGAGGCGGGCCGAGCGCTACTTAAGAAGTAGATCCTGAGATTAAACCTTTGACCCAACTGACGAACATTTCAGCTATCTACTAATAGTACTTATAGACTAGTCAGTACCTAGTTTCCTACTATTGGTCATAGCATCATAGTATATAGTCTATTTTCTCTACAATATTTCTCTATAAATGAGATATATGGTACAAAAATAATGTATCAAATCAGACCAGTAATTCTTGGCGTCTTCAAACAAACAAAAACATCTTTAGCCTTATTATATTAGTGTATAGAAGACATTATTTATCTTGTGAGAAATATTGGTGAGCAATAAAATTATTATTTATTATATGTTCTATGATAACCTAATTTACCAACAATGATTATTACTCATCTTTAAATATAATTTTAAGAGGGACAACATATTTAGATCATCATTACGTTTTGGTGCAAAACGTACAGCATTCGCCGTTCCAGGGATTACAAATCTTTTTTATAGAAAAAGGGGTGATGCGTGTAGCCAAATCGACCTTCCACATACATCCGCATCATGTCTTGCCCCACTTTTCACCTCCCTTCCAATAAGTCACGGAGCTTAGCATCAGAAAATGCAAGTCAGAAGGTGTCACATAAATTCTATTATTCTACAAATAGAAGCCACATTCGTTATGGTCCAAAAGCCATTAATAAACTAATATCATCCAACTCATTTACAATGTACCCTCATATTATTGCTAAAGTTTGCCGTCCTTGATCCGACCTTGTGAGTGCTGACTGCGGTAATAGATATAGATACAGATATATAAGGGACACTAACGGAAGACAATGGTAGTTTTACCGTAGGACACGTTTGGTATTGATTCGTTTTTTTATAAGGAGACAAACGAGCAGTCAGAGCGTTTTGGTGACTACCTACAAACATCCGCAGAGACTATCCAGTGTTGCTATCCTCACGCTTTCCTTCCAATGGAACACCGGAACATAAAGCACACGAAGGCGATATCTGTAACTTTGTTACCTCTCCGTCCGTGCCAGTCCGATTAAGCTGCAACGCAGCAATTTCTTCCCATAAAATGCTCTTCATCGTCGTCATCATTATCAGCCCTTATCGGTTCACTGCCGGACATAGGCCTCTTTCAATGAACGCCAAGATGGCTTATCTCCTGCTACTCGCATCTATCACGGACCAGCTACTGCACGGATATCGTTTCCCACCTGATGAACGGTCTACCAACAATTCGTTTTCCTAAACGCGGCCTCCACTCCAGAACCTTAGTGGCCCATTTGCCATCTGATCTTCTCAGTGTGTGACCAACCCATTGCCACTTTAAAATGCTCTTAATGAAAAATATTTTTAAAAAAGATGTAAGAAGCCCGCGCAAGGCTTCGATTCCTGGCTGATCTACGAAAGTATTGAAGAATTTGTCCATTTTGAAGATAAGATGTGATAACTGAACATCCACAATGAACTAAGTAGCAAAAAGATAAGCGGTCGTTTCAGCGTTCATTGAAAGAGGCCTAGAGATAAAGATCGTGCTTTTCATAATTATATTTTCGTCTACAAACCCCCAGCTTTCTGACGTAAAATTCTATTTAGCTCTTCCAAAACCAACTTCATAATCAAGTTCTGTAATTTAATTAAAAAATCCTTGACGTAGAAGCAAAAAAGGAAACCGCCCCAATTTCAATTAATTTGGTACAACAGATATTGTAATTAATCTTGTACATTTACAGTAAAATATAAAAGGTTTTTGTGCTTATTTTATAAATATACACAAAAATAGTATGCTATGTTGGTACTACAATCTAAATGCTTACCGCTACAATGAGAACAAAAGCTTAGTTTTTACATTTTGTATTCCTTGTGTGTGACACAGTCATGTGGTCATGTTTTTGCGCAGTAGCTAAATCCTTATAAATATCAGGGCTGTGGTACTTCTTGCAAAAACGTACTCATACTATTGGATGCGTGATCAATAAAATGATTTCCTCAAACTATTGTATGCGTGATTAATAAAATGATTTCCTCAAAACTATTGTATGCGTGATCAATAAAATGATTTCTTTATACTATTGTATGCGTGATCAATAAAATGGAAATCGAGATTCGGATCGAGTGTAAAAAGTTTTACTAACGCAACTTTTTAGTGTTCTATCGCGTTACCCTATGCGAGTGTTAATAAAATCATGGCTCCACTGGCACTTACTTTTGGTGTATTGGAGAATTCCAATAAGATAGATCTCAGATACAGGCGGAATTTAAGAAGAATGGCACATGGAATGGACTAATAGACAATTTGACTGGGACTTAAATGGGAAGCTTTAAATTTTTGATGCTTACTTGCAAAGAAAGAACATAATTTTAACGAAAAAAAAATATTTATTCTTTGAATACGGAATCCCAACTTAGTTATACGACTGAATGTGCTGACTGCGTGCGAGTTAAGCACATTTCCTAACATGCAACTTTGTTCGCCAGTGTGTTGCCAGTATTTACATCCGGTGTTCCTTGAAAGTTTATTTCAGAACTTTGGATAATGTTACAATACAATTGTTAAAAAATTTCATATTTATTAAGGGAATGAGTGACTCGTTATATTGCAGATGCATTGGACTAAGATGGTTCCTTTTTTTTTTAAGTTTAAAAGGTTTGGGGACAGGAAATCTCAATGTACCGACGCCCGTAGGTATGTGCATATTTTATGGCAGACGTGTCGTCCTCCTTCCCGTTTTCCCGTCTATAGGGCACCGGAAATATACGAACTACGAGAAACGCGACAACATAGCTTTCACTTCGACCCCATTCGGCTACAATACACCAGGACACTATCTCTTACAATCTTTTTCTACGTGAATTTCTTGTGATTGGTTATATGCTTTCATTTACCTAATCTCCGATATAAAGTTGGCCAAGCAAGCACTTCCTTTCACGTCGCCGTATCTCAAATATTCTACGCCTACATTTACCCGAAGTCAGCAGGGAAGGGGCAAGCTGCAGAAAGGATTACATACAAACACACTTCACAATTGTTTCCTTGAATTATTATACTTTAATAATGAGGCAATACTTGCAACGGTAGGAGCTGAATGTATATCTTATATGACTAGAAAACAGCAAGTACCGTGAAGTATTGTAGACTAGCATTACTCCATGGTTTCGCCCGCGTTACTCCGGTCCTTTCAGTTGTAACGTCCTGGCGTCGTCTATTGGTGGTAACGTACAGCCTTCCTGGATAAATGGTCTACTCAATAAAAAATATTTACTCTTTTCGGGCCAGTTTTACTGAGATTCAGTAGGCTCAAACAAACAATCAAATTCTTCGGCTTTATATTATTAGTATACACAGTTTTAGTGATGTAGCTATTAACTCACATCTGAATCGGCACATTCTCTCTACAATACAGAAATGGATTTACGCGTACAGCATCCGAGTCTGTTAAGTTTTATTGAGTCCATCAATTGAGAACATTTTTTGTCGCCCTTAATGTTTCAATTCGAAGCTATGGCGCTTTTTTGTTATGTTGAATTGTAGGCGGCAGAACAACTATCTTTTATTCCCATTCTTGTCCATCATACTTCATGTAATATTGATAAAATACAATTGAACATGTAGCTATGGTTAGTACTACTACTACTACTAGTAAATTATACTTGGAAGCCAAAGTTGGCTCATTGATTTACAGAAGTCCCCAAGGTGTGCAAGTTTGCTCCAGCTGATTGAAGGTGTTCGTGTCCAGATCATCCAGGTTTCAATATCTTTAACTCGACTAAAGACACCTACTATTACTAATAAACACACTCAGAATGTTCCCATGGTTGATGACACAATGTGATTCGAGTGTATATTGCGTTCATACATATTCATACACATGTAGCTTAGTTTAATTACACTATACAAAGCGTTACAAATAGTTATTGCATATTACACGAACGCAATGTACACTTGAATCGCATTGTATCATCAACCATGGGAACATTCTGAGTGTATTTATTAATAGTATGTACGTTTTCTTTCCGGTGTATTTCATAGTTAGCAACTTCACAGTCATAAAATACATCTCAAACAGTGTGTGTGTGTGTGTGTGTGTGTGTGTGTGTGTGTGTGTGTGTGTGTGTGTTTAACTCAGAATAACACTGTTTCTCCTCTTACAACATGGCGCGGCGTCGACAAGGCACTAGCTATTACAGTGTATCCGAGTAAACGAAATAAAATCCCCCTAGTGTATCAAGTGAGCTTAATTGGACTTTGTGTAAAAGATAATATAAATTCTATATTACCCTGATTCCTGTTACGGTTTAGCTTGTTTCTTTGTATTTCGTATTTATTTCTACTGTAACTTCGTTATTCGTATTTATTTCTACTGACAAAATATTTATTTCTATCTAGAAATCTAATACTGAAATTGAAATAGTTTACGTTCAAAATATTTTCGTATTTATCTAGTTCATTTGAATAGAGATGAAGATTCGAAAAAACTTTGGAAATTTATGGTTGAATATTCATGATTTGTTGAGGCATAGTTGTAACCGATAATAATTAACAGCTGATGCCTGTAACTTCAACTCATCCCACAGCATTTCCGTAAAAAAAGAACTTGTTTACAAACTGTTTAATAACCTAGATCTATCAATAAGGGCCCCGGTTGTGACAAAGTTCCACTTCTTTTCTACGCTAAGTGTGCGAACTCCCTCACGTCGCCTAACACGTGTGTATTCAATCGTTGTTTACGAGAGGGATATTTTCCAAACATTTGGAAAACGGCCCATATTATCCCCACACATATATATAAAGGGGAAGAAGTCCTTGATCGAAAATTATCATCCAATATCGATCTTAAACTCACTAGGTATATTATTGGAAAAAATAGCTCATCTTAATTTTTACCCACAAATTTCTCGTTGTATTCCCCAGCAACAGCGTGGTTTTGTCAAAGGTCGGTCAACCAACACCAACATCGCTATTTTCACCAATGATCTTTTAAGCAGTATGGACGTTGGCTTTCAGATAGACGTTATTTACACAGACGTAGAGAAAGCCTTCGGCCGCGTTGATCGAATCCTAAATGCGTAATCGCAACCAGGCTGTCACCGTCGGTAGTTACCGGTCACGTTCCCTCGGGAGTTCCGCAGGATCAACCCTGTCCTCTCTGCTATACGCGGCGTACGTATATGACATTGGCACATGTTTTCAAACATCCAAATTCCTTATGTACGCAGATAACACAAAGATTTATTGTAATATAAAAAATCAGTCAGACTGCACGAAACTGCAACAGAATTTAGACACACTAAGTGACTAATGTTCAATAAATAAAATTACAACAGGCGCTAATAAATGTATGCTCATGCCATTCACCAAAAGCGAAACCCCATCACACACGAATACATAATAGCGAACACCACAGTTAACAGAACACAATTAGTTAAGGACTTAGGTGTGTCTTTAGATCCTAAACTAACGTTTAATGATCATTTGACTAACATCACACACAAAGCTTACAAGTGCCTCGGTTTTATTCTGCGTGTCTGTAAGCCGTTTTCAGACATCAATTGCTTAAAAGTAATATACTACTCATACGTTCGAAGCATTCTCGAATATTGCTGCACCATATGGAGCCCTCAATATATAAGTCACATGGACGATATCGAAAAGATCCAATTAGCCTTCCTAAAACATCTAAACTATCGCTCACTTAATAAATATATAAGCTACGGCAAAACCTGCAAAATACACAATGTGATGGCGTCTCAGGAGAGAAGATCGTTTCTGGAACAGGAGTTTCTACATAAAGTATGCCACGGTGCTACTGACAGCATCGAACTCACTGAGCAAGCAGTAAGACTGAGTCCCCCTCCACCCGCACCAGACACACATCTCTGTTGTATGTGCCGCGTACGCATTCCAATTACTCTAAGAACTCCAGAATATGTCGAACTCAAAATAGCTTTAACAGGCAGCTTAGCGCAGTTGACGTATTTCATACATACAACCAGTAACATATTTAAAAAAATAGTCACAAACATAATTAAATCGATAAAAGTAGCAATAATATAATAACCGAATGTTACGGTACTATGGCATGATACATAAATAATAATTAGCTATGAGGAGTCTATGTCTATAAGCTATGCGATCGTCATACTGGAAACTAGCTATATTATAGTATGTGTGCAAATGTTTTTCATATTGATTACTTCGTATTATTTTTCTTGTACTCAGATAAAGAGAAAAAGATACGTAAATGTTACACATTGGCTCATTGCTATATATCTTCTTCGGTATGTCTGCGTGTATCAAACATAAGAAGATAAAGTATTTTAATGCAGTTATAAAATTTACTACTGCTATTAACACAAAGATTTATCGCACGGAGTAACTTGAAATGTGACGTACTCTTGCTAGTTTTATAGATGACGTCAGACATTCGCTTTGACAAAAACAATAAAAGTCCAATAACTCCGAGATCGTTAAGTTTCGGAAAACATTTTATATGATAACTAGCTATCCTCAACTTCGATATCGTGAACTTCCAAGTTAATATATCGCAAATGTTGACCGATTCAATGTATCAACAGATAGAGTTTCCGCTATTCTTATTTTTTATATCCCAGTATAGAAATTTTAGCAACGTATTACATAACCTAGGTACCTGTACGTTACCAAAAAGTATTGGTACTTAGATCAATTGTTGAGTTGAAGGTATTAAAATAACCTTGGCAAGATTTTAGTACATTTTTTACATACAGCCTTCTACTGTACAACATGCTCTACTCTGTATCATTTAAATGTTTAGAATAATCTGAACGTACTCATGTGTAAACGTAATACTTATGATAAAATAAGGTCCCCAAAAACTCTCTGTTTGCATGTAATCGATTTTCTCGAAGTCCAGACAGTGGATTTTTATGTGGTTTTCGCCTATGGAATGAGAGATTTCCTAGGAAGGTTTTAGAGTATGATTTGTTAGCATCCGGTGTTAATGGGCGAAACCAGTGCGGATTGCTGGTACTGTTTATAAAACAAAGTCACCAAAAGCTGTCAGTTTGTATGTGATCGATTTTCTCAAAACCTACAGGACGGATTTTCATGTGGTTTTCACCTATTAATACAGTTATTGCTGAGGAAGTTTTCAATACGAAATTTTTTTAAAGACAATCCATGATATATGCGTTTATTTCATTTCAACACCGAAGCATTTAATTGATATTTACCGTTGTACACCAGGGGAGTGTATAAACGAGACATTCGTTTGTATTTTCAATTTAGTTTGTCTGTTTATCAACGTTATTTATGTGCAAATAAAATACCGAGTATAAATTTATTTATGACGCTTTATTTCGTTCCACCATTTTTTATATAAAATAACTCCTTTTTTTCATGTATTTTTCAGTCATGCGTAATACTCGTTTTGCGATTTTGTACTGCAATGAAGGGTTTAGCTATGATATGACTCAGGACAGGTGGGGGGGGTTTGAGCACTATAATGTAGAATAAAAGATGTACTTGTGTAGTACTAGTGTAGTGTAGGCACCATCAATCGGAAGACGTCCTCTGCTGGACATATGCCTCCTCCATAGAGCACAAAAGATCACGGTGATAAACCACTTGTGGTTTGTTACCAGTAGCGCAGAGCCGCAGTTACCAGCAGCACTTTAAGTAAGAAGTCAGTCCACCGGATAGGAGGCCTCCGTACCTATGTATTAGCGCGTCGAACGCACCTATGTGCTGGGCCGTTCAAAGTACCTTATTGTTAGACCGTTAAACGTACCTATGTGTTAGGCAGTCCAAATACCTATGTATTAGGATGTCCAAATACCTATGTGATTGGGCGTCCAACGTACCTATGTGTTGGGGCGTCCAAAGTTCCTATCTGTTGGGCCGTTCAACGTGCCTAATTGTTAGACCGTTAAACGTACCTACGTGATTGGGTGTCCAACGGACCTATATATTAGGCAGTCCAAATAGCCATGTGTTAAGCTGTTCAACGTACCTATATATTAGGATGTTTAACGTACATATGTGTAAGGGCGTTCATCGTACCTGTATGTGCGGCAGTCGAAGATACCTGTGTGTCAGGCTGTTTAACGTATTTATTATTAGGATATTTAATGTGCCTGTGTGTAAGGGTGTCCAATGTACCTATGTGCTAGATCGTTTAATGTACCTATGTGTTAGAGCGCCCAACGTACCTACTTTGGCACTATAGAGGCTACCCCTCCCTGCCCTCAAGTAGCTATGCCCTTGACTTGATAATTGTATTCGTATATATATATGTTGTTGTATAACATAAAAATATATTTACAAAGATGTATAAGTCTTGTGCAACAAAACAGCTTAATTAGAATTTACTTTATACACTCACATCTTATTTATTTATTCTAGTCAGCCAATATAAACTAATCTTCTTAAGTATGATGAGACTAATGCATGAGAACAAACAGTGAAGGACATCGTATCTGACCTTTTATATGAAGTGGATTTTATATACAAAATCATTGGTTTACAAATATACCAAGATACACTATCAGCGGCTCAAAACCCCTTTTTCCACTTTTCTCTGTTCAGTTGAAATTATCTTAAACTACTATAAGCATAATATTTATATTACTAATCTTATTGGTATTATTTCGCTGCTTGCTATGGAACATTACGTTTTAAAGTACGCAGCGAAATAATCTTGGCGGCAAATTCAAAACTACTATTTTGCCACAGAAGAGCAGATTTATTTGCGTTAAAAAGGCCAATGGCGTGCTTCATTGAAGCCTAATCAATCCAGTCGAGAGGATGAAGATACCTTTTTTTTTGACGCGGGGAAACGTATTTACGCGCCTTCGCCGGCCCTAGGTGGGGTCCAGTGGTGTGTGGGTCTCGCGGCACATGATAGTGCCGAATACCCAAACAAACCACCGCGAGTGCCATCAGTGCCACCCTTGATGAGGTGCCCCGGAACAACAATCATCAGGGCACTTCGACGGCCAGTCAGCCCCCCAAGGGACCAACTCCACCTCCACAGATGGGGTTGCCCTACAGGACTACCCCACCAACTTTGAGACAGTGCAATGGGGTGAGGTTCCCATCCTCACCCCTTGCCCCGTGCGCAAAAGCGCCACCTGCTGTTGCTCTTAGGTCCCCTCTTCTTATAAGAGGGGTACCGAGAGCGATTCCTCCACCTGATCTTTAATCCCCTTCTTATTATAAGAGGGGTGCAAAGATCCCCCTCGGATCAATTGGCTTCGCCTGGGTTCACCCCATGCTACTAAGCCCACCGCCACGACAAGGCTTGAACCATGGTGGGGAGGATGAAGATACCTCTAATAAGTATAAGTTTGCCACGATTGCACCTTTAAATAGTTTATCTGTGGACGATCCATCGAAACAGGGTAGGCCAATCGAACTACTTGTTTTTTTTTTTCAAATATAGAAATAAAGGTGGCTATGGCGAGCGATGTTAAGTGCATCGGCCAATCTAATAATACTACATGGACATGGGTTAACAGATGGAAACGAGTGACACACGAGTGAAATAAAAAAAGTTCCTTAAAGAAACTGTTACGGTTGAGTTTTGGTGCTAGCCAGAGATTCGCTTTCTGCTTAATGTGTATCTATGCAAATTGGCCACAGTGCCCGTACCTACATAAATTTGTTAAAGATAAGCAAATAAAATAGAATTGGTACCAGACTTTTAACTTATTTTCGAGATGCTGAACATTCCAAATTCGAATTCCGATTCCGAATTTGAATCTCAAAGCGAGTAGCAAATTAGGGCATTCCAATACCATCTTACTATTTATAACTTTAACTTTCATTAATTTTATCTCCAGAATATATTGCAACTGTAGTACTTATTTTTAAACTTTAACGACAATGTTATAAAAATAAAATCTTAATATAAATTTTTCACCAGCGGTCCACCCTGGATTCGTCCGGGAATAAATCGTTACCTTAACAAGTTATACACTAAAATAGCTCTATCTATTGACAAAAACCGTATGCAAATCAGTGCAGTAGCTTTTGGGAACGCCGATCAAATAACAGACAGAGGTGTTAGGACCTTTGTTCTACAATATGTATAGATTTATATATTTTTTATAGGTTTTGATTTTGTAATCCAGAGGTTTGATTTTGTAATAACTAGGCCCTCACTGATTTAATGGTAAAGAAAGAGTATGCCTCTATTGTTCTGTGTATGTAGTTTAAGGGAGCAAACGAGCAGTCGGTGACTATCAAGTCCCAATTCTGATAACCATCTGCATAATTGTTGACAGACATGATGCCTTTCCTTCCCCTTCCTCCTCTGATGGCTCATTGTAAATTCACAAACTGCACAAAACTCGACAGTATAGCTTCTGCTTTAAGACGACATCAGGCTCAATTCAGTACTAAAGCATCACTACCTCTTACGTAACTCCTGTGTACCCACACATAATTTTAAATTCGACTTATTTGCCTAGCCTCGGTTTGGCCTCCAACTAAAAGCACTATGTATACTAGTCATTACGACTTGGCGCAGTTAATATAATAATAAACAGTGTCGTCTACCATCACCACAATGAGGAAGCATTAGTTAAATCTACAAACACTGCAGTATTCACGACATTAATGTCCAACTACGACGCCTCTTCCTGATCGGAGCGCCACGTATCACGTACCTTTATATGTTAACAACCAACCCAACTAAATCCTTTTATTAGCCTTCTTCTTGAAGTTTTGTGTTAGTAATTGCATTAAATAACCCAAGATGTTAATAACAAATTAATGTAGCATAAGATGTACACTGAAGGATGTAGATATCTCGGCGTTCATTGAAAGAGGCCCATGTCCAGCAGTGGATCAATAAGGGCTGATAATGATGAATGATGACGATTAAGATGTACATGTGTTCCGTACCCAAGGGGTAAAAATGATGCTCCGAAACTAAGACTCCGCTCCGCGTCTGTCTGCTTGTTATCAGGCTGTAACACGTAAACTGTGATAGCTATACAGTTGAAATTTTCACAGACAATGTCAATAACGCTAGAGTCTGGACTAGCAAGGTAGTCAAATACAGATTAAAAACACGCTTGCTTAAAAATATAAGTAAATAGTTAAATTACCACAAACTAAAAACACGCTCCATCTGCAGACTAGAGTGAATATATTTATTAGTTAGTAGTCCAAGGTGCCAGCTCCATCACGCTTTCTAATTCCTTCATCAGACCAGCTCGATGGTACAATAATATATTGTTTTGTCAGCCAATCTACATATGCCAAGTTGCATGATGACACAAAAATTTAAAGAGCGCATAATTGGATTTTTAGATTTTATTTCGTAGTTACGTAGTTATAGCTCGACCTGATACTACCGTGTTAAAAAGTACCTTAAACTATAACTGTGTGTCACTTCCGACACGTGAGAATACTCGTGTAAACAATATTCAGAAGTGATACGTATATACGTACGCAGATATGTGCGATCATCGTAGATTACCTTACTAACACCAATTATCAAATTATAAAAACACTGAAATCAGAATCAGAAGGTTGCGATTCGGTAAACCTAAGGATGATTCTATTAACTCTGCCTGACTCCTGGGAACTCATCACTTCAATTGTAAATATATCTCTAGCGACATCTACATATGTCTAGTAGCTGGCAGTGGTGTAACCTTTACCTAAAACTACAAATCCTATAAATCTTAAGGATTTGAGACCTATAAGTATTTTGCCATGTCTATCAAAGATCTCAGAGAAAGTAGTTTTTGGGCAGTATAACAAAGTACTTAGAATCTAACAATATGTTCCCGGAGGCGCAATCGGGCTTTAAGAAGATTCATAGTACCGTCACAGGAATACTTGATGTGACTGACACCATTTTGAAGGCACAGGACCAGGACAAGTACTGTTAGATTTTTCGAGGGCATTTGATTCTTTAAATATAAATCTTTTTTTGTCCAAATTGAGATGTTATGGTTTTCATAGTAATTAGATTAATTGGTTTGATAACTATCTCAGTTTCCGCTACCAGTGTGTAAAAATAACTAACCAAGATGGTTCCACACTCCTTTCAGACAAAATATCCCTCTCCAGAGTCGTGCCACAGAGATCTATTTTAGGCCCTAAATTATTTTTATTACACACAGCAGATTAAGAGGACCATACACCATAAGGAATTGCAATTATCATTTCTATGCAGATGACACGCAAATGTATAGATATCTACTGCGATCCTTCACTGAAATTAATATTGCTAATTATTATAAATAAATTGAATGATGATCTTAGCTGTATAGTATTATGGTCTAGAAAGAATAAATCTACTTTTAAATCCCAAGAAGTCCAGATATATGGTCTGTGGCACAAATTTTCAAATGTTAAAGTTAAATCTTGGTCAACTTATGGACCAGCCTTTAGAAAGAGTATGGGAAGCACGCAATCACAGATTAAAAATGGATTGTGCTCTGACATTTGAAAGCCATATAATAGGTTTAGTAAGGGAGTGTTTTACCGCCTGAAAATCCTTTATAATGTGAGACAGCGTATTGAGGTGACTTTACGCATCCGCCTTACTGAGTCACTAATACTGTCATAGTTAAACTACACAGATATTGTATATGGACCACGTCTAACTGCCACGACACAGAATCTAGTCCAAAAGATCCAGAATGCCTCTGCTCGCTTCTGTTTCGACATACCATTTAGAGAACATATTAACCTCTATTTGAATGAACACTCTATACTAACGTAATAAAACGAACTACTAATATAATTAAAACAAAACACCGGCGTAAGTACCATTTAACATGTCTTCTTTTTGGTGTCTTGGGGCATGGGGAGCCCGACATATTTATATCGTAAGCTTGGTTGGATGTCAGGCACCAACAGAACAGTCACAGAAACATAGATCGACCTCTTTCAGCGATAGTTTCGGTGTGCTGATTCCAAATGCAGGAACAATATATCCCGCCAATTAGAAATTTAAAAAACTAATGCATTCAGAAGAAAGTTAAAAGACTACATGTTACAAAGTCAACAAAGCCATGAAAACTTTGTAACTGATTCAAGTATTCTTTAATAAATAAACTATATATATTTGGTATATATTATACCACTGAGACTCTAGATTTATGTTTGTATTTTATTCTGATCGGTGCTCCGCACGCTTACCGGCCTCTAATATTTTCTGTCTATTTTCTGTTTAACTTGCGTTGCGTTTTATTTTTCCATAAATTTGCCTGACAAACGTCAGCGTTAAAAAATTGTAGGTCTTCTTCTTCTTTTTTTATCAATATAAGCAACGTCAAACATTAAATTTTACCAGTCTGTCAACAAAATGTTTACGCGAATGTTAGTCATTACAATAAAACTACTATTACGGATTTTATCGCGGTTTATTAAATTATTTATGTAGCCCGACGTTTCAGAAGCTTTACATCAACCATGCTGACGGGTGGACTAAGATGACAGATGTCCTGATGTACCAAGTTTTTAAAAGTACCCGAAGAATTATAATTTTAGTTGTTCCGATTAAAGCAAACAGTACTTATTATATCTTGCTGTCTTGAGGTGTTTTGTTTCCTTTTGATTTGGTTAAGTTTACCACTGGATCCCAAGCAGAGAGAAGAACCCAGCCATCTTCTCTATGTCAACTTCAGCATGCTCACGGACCGTAGATTTTGTAACATGTCGGTGTTTCATATCGGTTAAGATCAATAAAAACTCGCGTTAAAGAACATATATTTACTCTCATATTATCCAATTGTGTCGAAATCCTTGTGTTACACATTCGTTCATGACGGTGACTCTGTCTCCTTCCACAAGAAAATCTAGAGATAAAATCCGTTAAATAATCATGACAATAAACAGATTTGGTTGACATTTTTGTATATATAACGTAATCTTAGATATCTATCCGCCATTGGAGTAATGTGGTAAAACGACAAAGCATCTGCATATGCTGATGTTAACCGCATAGGTACGACTGGTAAAGATAATACTGCTTTCAACGGAAAGTGGTTTCCTAGGGAAATATTTTATGCGGGTGAAACCGCGGGCACTGCTTAGTTGTGCCGAGCAGTTATGAATATGGATCATTTTGGTCATCATTAAATTAGCGTCATATATTTGTACAGCGAGTATTAGCAATATCGCAATATGGGCAATAAACCAAGCAGATGGGCGGTTTTATGTGAATTAGGATATAAAAGCGCCGATTTTATGTTTTGTAAACTCATCGTGCGGATTCTTGAAGCTCGATCACCACTTAAACTTTAACGCCGATAAGGTTCGGCCACTAAATGTGACCTAATTGAAAATAACTTTTGTGTCAGAACTGCCATAGGAAGTTGAACAAAATTGCCATTTCATTTTCGTTGCTTTTTCTGGATAGAAAATAAAACTACTTTTGCGAATTTTATGCGTTAATCGGAACAAATAAAATTATAATTCTTCGGGTACTTTTAAAAACTTGGTACATTAGGACATCTGTCATCTCAGTCCACCCTTGACCATGGTTGCTGTAAAGCTTCTGAAACGTCGGGCTACATAATCAAATTAAATAAACCGCGATAAAATCCGTAAAAGTAGTTTTATTGTAAATTTATGCAACGTTAACGTTACGTTCATTTTTTTAAGTTCTTCTTACAAAGTGTATAATTGAACACCATCAACACCTTTCATATTGACTATATATAGACTGTACCGATATCCATGAACATCCACATAATTACTATGTCGGTGCGTTGCCTTCTGCCCCCCCCCCCAATGGGCCACCGGCTAGTTATAAACTGTACGAAACACAACACTGAAGCTGACACAATACCGCCGTAAGGTGACATACTTTACGGCGGTATTGTGTCAACGAGAGGTACCTCCCGGTCGTGCCAATTCCGTTGCATAGGAGGATATAGTGTCATGCACTATG
This sequence comes from Eumaeus atala, assembly GCA_017140195.1. Classification (NCBI taxonomy): domain Eukaryota; kingdom Metazoa; phylum Arthropoda; class Insecta; order Lepidoptera; family Lycaenidae; genus Eumaeus; species Eumaeus atala. Next base: position 560,767 of record JAFELO010000236.1, on the reverse strand, counting down.
TATGGCACCGCCTCTTCCAAAACATTATTTAATTTAAGACAAAATTTAAAAGCATTATTTAATGTGAGTAAACCATCCCATCCTAACGGCTTTCACCCACCCTGCAACCTGCACGTGTCACCGTAAAAATACATTCGACAGATACACAATGTAATTAAAAAACAACAATGCACCATCGCATTACGAGGAGGGCACACGGTACGGGACAACGCACCGAATATTCATTTGTATACCTTCTATAGTAGGTACATACCTACTTATATAGACAACGAACAGAACTTATGTACCTTCCAGCTGAAATTTGGCTATGGCAGCCATCTCTTTGACTAGACATCAGCTTGAGATTATTTACGTGTTATAGCGACTAAGCGTAGTAGACATAAAAGGATGGAGAGTCATTTTCGTCTAACCCTTATTCGCCTATTCCAACAGGAAGACGGTCCGACACGACCGAAGAGAAATCAGGCGCATGACCTATGACTTAACTTCACCAAAGCATCGGGTTTATAACATCCGAAAATTCTACTAAACTAAGGTGACGGTTTTCGTGGAGATTGTGCGTTTTCGATGACACATCGAACGAGGAAAGGGGTGGTACTGTAATACGTCTACATAACAATTATGTCTGTCTATGGGGATCGGCAGTGATCAAGGCTCCGGCTACTCCTTTGCTTTCTTGAACTATATAATGGTCATGCGGATTAGAAGTAGAAAAAAGGCTAAAGGAGGAGGGTGGCGCTGCCAGTTTCTTAATAAATTTCGACTCATTGAATGAGGCAAATTCTATACGGAATCATCATTATCAGCCCTTATCAGTGCTCTGCTGGACATAGGCCTCTTTTGATGAACGCCAAGACGACCGATCTCCTACTGCTCGCATCCATCCCGGACCGGCTACTGCTCGGGGGTCGTCTGCCCCCCTGGTGGATGGCCCACCAACACTTCGTTCTCTTAAACTATACGGAACAGAGAAACATAAATTTGGACAGCAAATTTCAAAATCATCTATGGAAATAAACATCCATTTGCACGTCGATGGTTCATTTTAATATTAAACGTTGAATACGTTGAGCGCATACTTGAGTGAACTTGCGATTGTTGGCAATAATGTAAACCTTTAATTACGTAGCAGTCCCCCCTAGTTGTATGCAAATCTCGACTAATAGTGAAAACAGAAAATATTTTAAGCTGTTATAGTTCTAGCCTCAACTTCGTGTAGGCACGTCATGGTTTGTGTGTAATAGCCTTTCCCTGGAATAGATCAACACAATAGAAAATATCGTATATTCATAATCATGGCGTAATTTACTGTAGAAAATTTCACTAAACCGTTAAATATTTTTGCATAGTTGGCTAAGAACCAAAAACTTAGGAACTGCTACGATTACATTGGCTGACTGACACTATGATGAGACACGTGTATGTTATGTCATGTACCTAAAGCCCTATGAATAAAAAGATAAGAATGAAAATGGAGGGATATACAACACTACAGACATACAAAAATATATCTCTGCGATGACTAGCGACGCCCATAGTCATCATCATAATTGCCGTGCAGTTGCGCTGCCTTCATTTCCTTCTCCCCTAAAATATTTTACCGACTACTCAGAAACCATACGAAACATGGCAGCTTATCTATCACTTTATGTCTGCGTCATGTCAGCGAGAGGTACCAGTTGTGCCGTACCAATTTGCCTGCAATGCAGCGAGGTGAGTGGTTTCTGTAAGAGGTAGTGTCATGTTGCATAGGAGGGGGTATTGACATGCATTGTACATGACACTACATCCTCCAGTGCAACGGAATTGGGCCGGTACGACGGGGAGGTACATCTCGCCGCCTTAAAGTAACACATAATGTCGCGCTTCATGCGGTTTGTGAGTAGCCGGTGGCCCATTATGGGGGAGGGCAAAAGGAGGGCAACGCATTGGCATAATAATGCTTATTTTCATGGGCGTCAGTAGTCGTTGAAAGGCTCCGACTTCTCGCTTGTACCCTAATACTATAAAAATTGGCGCTATTAGTTATTGTTATTGTATTTTTGTATAGAAACTAAACTTACAGCCGCAAAGGATGTTTGTGGAATCGCTTGAAGAGCGCTTGCTGTTGCTTATTTGTGCTGAAGTTTTGACAGGTCGGGGGGAACACGTCCCCGCCACTGTCGGATGAACCCTGTACAGTGTGTAATGCATACTTGTTTAACGTAATGCGCGTTAATCTTTAAGCTTAAACCCAAACTGGTTGTGAAGGATTAATGTATAATAAAAAGTGAGTCAAAAGTCTGGAAATGGATAATATTCTAAAAAAAGTTGGATGGCATTTAGAAGCGATAACAGCACATATTGCTCCAGTTTTTGAAAAAAAAATCCAGTTAGTCTGTTTAGTTGGTTGCGCATCATGTGAAAAAGGCTTAACGGATTTTCATGCTCTTTACTAATTTATCGACAAAGTCTCGGAACCAGGTTTTCCATTGCACTGGTTGCACGTTGGTATTATTGTGATTATGATAGTTAATGTAAGTGAATATATTTTAAATGACGTTAGAAAAAAACATTACGATTTGGCGTCAGCAACATGCTATGTAGCACAGAAAGGTCGAGCTACGCTATCTCGTAGCACCTACGTAGCGCTATGAGTGTGTGCTAGTTAATACAGGTCATAGTTACTTGATAGTTTTGAGTTTGTACTTCTATCCGCTGTTTATTTATTTTTTTACAATAGGTACGCTATTGTAAAAAAACGTATGTACTGTTATCATAGTTTTATTCAGTTTTGATCAGGTGTGGTTGATGGAAAAGATCGCTCGACCTTAGCCTTATTATTCGTCATACTCTCGCTATGTAAATACGTATCAAATGATAACACGAGACGTTCATCTTGAGCGCTTGTGTCTCGGGGTCAACAACCCGCCTGGACAATCGTGTGAAACGTTACAAATGTTTGCTTTCTGATGTTTTAATGAACATTTAATTCATTAAAGATGGCTGTGACGTAGCAGGTTGTTACTTACATAATTCTTGCTCATAGAAGAAATAAGTGCCTTCGTTATAAGTTTCGAGCGAGCGGAAGGTTTAGAATTCTTAGGGAGCAATAGCGTCTAAGAGCATAATGTATCTACTTAAGGTCCAGTTTTAATGTTTCGGTTTTCATATGTGTACAATGATTGCTGTAAAGCTTCTGAAACTCAGTCGGGCTACATAAATAATTTAATAAGCCGCGATAAAATCCGTAAAAGTAGTTTTATTGTAATGTTTCGGTTTTTTAAATATTGGTCAACCGTTCACCTGGTGAGAAGATGACATTCGTGCTGTAGCCGGTTCAGAATAGATGTGAGTGGTGGGAGACCGACTGTTTTGGTGTATATTAAGGGATGTTTATGTCCAGCTGTCGACCAATAAAGACATGATAATGATGATGACGGCGAACCTTTGATTTTTCGGATATTTATGAGCTGATAGTCACTGAAAAATTAAAATAATACTTTGAAATTGCTCTGTAAAAATTGAAACAGAAAAATAGTTTAAGGTACGCTTCGAGGTTTTATTATTCAATGTCTCCTGTTACAAGTGTACTTTGTAACAATGTTGTCAGCAACTCCACTACAAATCTTATCGAATATCATCAAAATACCTAAAACATTAATCACAAATGAAAAATTTCTCAGGCGGTAAGTAATCTATTGTCCGTCTGTAACTGAAGGTCAAGTGTCGAATAAAACATTTACTTAAAGCAAAAAGTTTCCAACACTTTATTTTCGACGGTTCACCAAAAATTTTGTGAACATAAACATTTCTACTAATTTGTCCTGAAACAACATTTTGGGGTTGTGTGGCAACGCAGCTACGAACGCTCCATGGTAATTTTCTCTTTCAACATCCACAAGAATTTTATCTCATAAAGCTCCTATATTTTTTGTTTCCTAACAATTTCTCGTGTATATTCTCCACTCTACTTAAGTCTTCTTCAGCATGTGATTCAATAAAAATGATTGTTGTTGTCACAGGTTACACACACGCTCTACTTGGCATATAAAACGAGTTGAGTGAGTTGACTTGACTTGACGATAATGGGTTAATAACCCACTGACCGAGTTCGTAAGAATGAAGTAAGAGGGAGATTAGGTATGAAAGTAGGATTCGGTGTAAAAATGAGAACGGACATGCTCCATTACTTTGGTACGGCCATGTAGAAAGGACGACAGATGATATGTTAATAAAATAAGTACATAGTACGAAAGTGAAAAGATGTCGATACCGGGGTTCCAACAATACCGAGACTGACATACAATGATCCAGTTAATTCGATGTTGTCTGATTGTGGTGTCGAGATTCAAAACGAGCGTATTTGTATGAAGAGATTAATTACTTTGAAGGAGGCGGGAAGTATACAATCGTTCCCACTGCCTTACCGGCTTGATGATCAAGGTGTGTGTCAAATGCTTCCAATGAATTACTTCCAACCACAACGTAAACGTAAAAATGAAGTGTCAATTTATTCCAAATAGTCTAATCGTAAAATAGGAATCTATTATTAATCTATATATCTAATATAAATATTATATCTATGTAAGTACCAAGGTATACTACAGGTCTTTCGACATGCGCCCACCTTGGTTCAAGCCTTGTCGTGGGGGTGGTGCTCAGTGGCCTCGGGTGGACCCGGGCGAAGCCAATTGAACCGAGATGCTTTTTGCACCTCTCTTTTAAGAAGAGGGGGCTAAAGAGCGATTGGAGGATCGCTCTTTGTATCCCTCGTATACCATTTGTAGAGGTGGAGTTGTTCAGACTGGCCGTCGTGGTGCCCTGATGATTTGTTGTTCCAGGACACCTCACAGAAGGCGGCACTGGTGAAACTCGCGGTGATTTTTGTGAAAGTTCGATTTTTTTGCCGCGAATTGTGCCGCGAACCCCCCCCCCCTCAGGATGGCCTGTGAAGGCACGTAAATGCGTTCCCTGAATCAACAAACAAATGTCTTTTGATATGCACCTGCAGGGGCGTAACAAGTCATAGGTAATACAAGGGCCTCGTACGTAAACAAAATAAGGCGACTTTGAAGCGTCTTCGCCTGCGTAAGTAGGTATAAATTATTCCATGATACGTCATTACGCATACACACAATAACGGCTATAAAACGACTAAAATAATATTTATTTTTACATATTTCTAAGTCGGAAATGTTTCGCTAGTTTTCCCCGCAGGCGTAAAATAGACCATCTTAAGCTTTCAGACAGTTAGTGTATTCTGGGAAATGGCACTTGGCGCGCTATTATCAATCTAGCCTACTTTTCAATGGCTCGACGAAACTGAAGCATATGAAATGTGCATTGTAACGTTGATGTGTATTTGTTATGCCGTTTTGTGCATAATTAATGTGATTGTAATATGAAAGAAGTAGCTAATTGTAAGTTTAAATTGATAGACGCGCATTTTATTATAATAACTTTCTGCACTTATTACCAAAGCATACAGTTTCGAATTTTAATAAATATATTCAAATTTTATATTGTTTTTCATAAAAACTCTAACTTATCAATAGTTTGTTCGTTACTGAGATAAATTATTGAACATTTATAAACTGATTTAAATATTCCTGAGCATAAAAAAGTTTGAAGACCGAAATCATTTATTCTGTCACAGAAGTTTCTCGAATGAATTATACTTTCATTCTGTTGGACTTGTGTTGAAAAATAGGCTTTGCCCTTGATTGAAACATAAAACGAGACTATTATTGTGCAGAACGACGCACATGTGTGTTTTTTATGTAAACTAACAGATGTTTATGTAAACCTACGTGTAATAATATATATGCGCCTTTATTGAACCTATTATTACCTTTATTCTTTATTAACATACATCGCGCGTCGGGCTCCGTAAACTCGAATAAAAATTGACCTCAATTGTTTAAAAATTATGAATATTCAGAAAATTCGTCTTTTTTAATATTGAGCTAAATGATGATGCTGCTGGCAGGTAAACGTGCCTTAATTGTTTAAAATAATTATTATGATCCAACATACTAAGTAGGTAAACATATTAACTAGGTAATGCTAGGGTATTTCAGGCTAGTCCGAATATTGCCGAACCCCCTTGGTCTATAGTGCAGTAAGGAATCTTCTAAAATAGTATATTCATCAGCACATCCGAGGAAAAAAACATACTGCGTTTTTTTCAGTCTTATACAACCATACATATAACAATATTAAAGTAGTGTTTCGTTGAGTTTTCCTAATGTAGTAAGGAAGTGTTTATTTATATATTCCATAACATATACTTCGTACACAATCTAAAATAAGCTCTTATCATCGGATAAATGATCGAGATGGATATGACGATAATAGAGCACATCCGCACGCCTTGAACTATTATTACTTAAAAATTTACACTTTGAACACCATTTTACCTTTTTATTATGATTAAATAATATTTTACGCAATCCGGAACTTCGCTTATTAAAAGTTTGTATTGAGGTCGGGAGAAATTTTTCAATTGCTATATCGATAACTACAAGGTCAAACTTAAAAGAATGTTCTTCAGATGACAAGCGCTCACAGGACGCTCATTTAGCTGATATCTTTGTAAGCGATCACTGCGGTTTACAGACCTGTTGCATGCAACTGTGGTAGGTTTTTTTTTTTTAATTTAAGACTTAGCTGAATTGCATTCACCGATTATCACCGCGACTATCAGTGTGTTAATTATTCAGCTGCACACCGTTTTTGTGCTAAAAAAATATTTATGAGTTCACATTAATAATAGAGGACAAAATTTTCGTATGGTCAGAAGTTTGCTTTGCATGCTTTTTCCCGGAGCTGAACTTATGCCTTGGAAGCGAAGGCACATACAGCTTCATCAAAATATCAGTCATACAAATGTTCATCGGGCGCCGAAACTAGAGAATGTGCATGCATGATGCCGGCTATTGGAGTAGTATGAATTCAAACTAGTCAATATTTCTTCGGTCAGCTAAAAACTTTTAATTCGAATAGATAACTCGTATTCAATGAGAAATATATGGACGGTGAGTCTGTAATGAAAATGAAATGACGATAAAAGATATCGCATATTCAAAAATATATCATTCTGCTGTGATCATATGACATGACAGGCGTCATGCGATGCAGGCACTCAGTTGTCTGATCAAAAAAGTTTGATGATGATTAAAATGATGTCATAAAAAGCCATGTTTCTTTCCTACGACAATGAGCAATGACAAATTAAAGAAATCTCTAATTGTCAGAATATGGGACATGAAATAATAAAAAAAAAAGCTTTAATATTTGTGCTTACATTTTTTTAAATTAGTTTGATTATTGTCGTCATCGTCATTGTCATCATGATCATACTCCTTTATTTGACCACAGCTGGACCCGTACCGGCCAACGCAAGGAGATTATCTCCTCACCTCCTCACGTAATAATCAAAATCACCTTCCAAAACGCGAAAAAATGTCTAATGTTTTCTTGTACAAAAAATGGATAATCGATTATAATTTTCTTTTTGAAAAAATTATATAATGCCTAAATTATTTTTAAAAAGTAGTCACATGTCACATGTACACATATAATATTACATCTACATACTTTTTGTATTGTAAATTGTTATTCAATACAACAACAAAAATTTATTATAAATATAAAGAAATCCAAAGAATAAAAATGACAAATATAAATGATAGTTTATGTTTGATTATACAAAAAGCGTAAAATTTTAATTTTTTTTTTAATTTAGTGATGTGGTTTTTCTATAAAGTATTTTTATAACTACGGTAAAATGGAAAGGAAACTTACCAGCGCAGGTATCGAAGGTACGTTCATACACCGACGGTCACCCGACGGCTTCGGCCGCGTGGTGACCGTCGCACATGATGAAGTCGTGACACAACGAAAAAAAAACTCAAGATGTCCGCAAACACTCAACAAAAAAAACAGAAAGGCCGGCAGAAAAATAAAGCCGTAAACCGATACAACGAAAACACGAAAAGAATGTTTACTTCTCTCTCGGCGATCTCCAAGCGGTTGGAGCGGCCACGAGATGGGAACTGACTGGCGCTAGTTTTGGCCTTTGGGCGGGCGGGAGCTTTGGGCGGGCGGGCGCGCCCCTGCGCTTCGCCCCTCTTCGCTACCTTAAAATTCTTTACATTCAGAAACATGCTAGTGTTATTTCAAGTACTTGCGAGAGCTTTGCAAACGCTATCCATAACTTCTCAAGATTTATACACAATGTTTAATATTGTTATAGAAATAACCTCATAGAGTACTCAATATATCTTACGAATTATTGTTATTCGTATATATTGAATACGCCAAGGTGTGTTCACGTCAATTATTTCGGGGCTTATATTATGGTAATTTACAGCATGTATGGGATGATCCGACATACAAGTGTTCAGATGTGTTGTAGTGAGGATAATGTATGCGCATGTGTTTTTGATTTCAGTAAGAGGTAGTGCCATGCTGCATTCCTGCATCACTATCTGTGCTCTACAGTTTAACTCATATTAAAATAGTTCCTCAATATGATTCTAAATATTGATATATTAAGCCTACATATTATTTCGCGTGTCTCGACGCTTTATTGATGAAAACCATATCGTTATAAATCCATTTAGCCGTTTTACGTGATTGGTAAACACGAAACGCGTCCCTAATATTAATAAGTTCGTAATCTATTTCCTACAATGTCGCTAAACTCCGACATCGGTGTGCTAAAAAGACTGTATCACAGATAAGTAATGAACGTAGATTTTTTTTTAAACTAATATCCACATGCAGCAAAACGGCGAAGCCACGAACTTCGACTAAACTGAGAACTTTGTGAAGTTAGAATTTTTGTGAGCTAATATGTTTAGAATTAGGATACCGATAACTTTCACACTGCGATATTATGTCTCCTCATTTTACGTGATAATATTTGTACTAAAACATTCTACTGAAATAGAAGTGGTAATTCTATTTTGTTTTCACTCTTTTGCTTAACTTTTTCTGTGTTATGATTACAGTCACTATGTCGAATTAATGTAACAGATATGATGACCAATATTGTACCAATCCTGACGAGCACGTATCGGAACCTACTTCTACTTTTTTTAAAAATTGGCGGATCGTTTGGCAGGCAGCTTACTTTCGAATATGCTGAGGGTGTCGGTTTATATATAGTCAGTACCATAGCCCCTGTGACGTATCAATAAAGAAGCAATTTGGCAAATATTCAGAGACCTAGGCTGGAGGGATGGGCATGGTTCTAACTATTGGGGGGACAATAAGGAGGGCAATGTATCTGCGTAACAATCATGCGAATGTGCATGGACGTCGGTAGTCATAAAAATGCTCCGATTGCGCGTTTGCTCCCTTTTTGCTATCAAAAAGAATAGCAATTACGTAGACGTATGTGGGTTATTAGTAGTCGTTTGTCGCCTTATGCTATGAATATAGTATAGTATGCGTATGAATATAGTACGAACGTACATCACACGAAAAAGTCCCAAGCGTTTATCGGCTATGCATCAACGGCTTTAACTTTTAATGTAACATTTTAAGGCCCTATTTTTATCGCACAAAATATCAAAAACATTAAAATTACAGAGAAGAAAATTCACATGAATATTGTATCGAAAAGTTAACCCCCACATCGGAGGATCGTAAAGTTCAAAATTTGCATATTAATAAAGCTGGATGGACCAAATAAAAATTTGGGTAAGCATTTCAAATAGGCGTCCTTTAGTATGGCGGCTGACGTTTCATATTCTTATTGAATATCTTGATTTTAGGCAGTGATAGTGATCTATTAAAGTTGTTATTAGACCAAGTGTTTTGAGTACAAATAAAATAATTACCTTACCACAATACGGCTAGTCCTAATGTAAAATGACGATTTAAATAATACGACCACGATATATAGATGAATAAATAATAATGTTTGTCAATTTCTATAGGTTATAGTGCTCCTATATCTCGATGGTATAGAACTCTTGAAGTCCGGCTAGCACTTGTTGGGTTTTTTAAACTAAGAAAATAAGACACTGCTCTGTAAATAGTCAGGCATGAGATATAAAAGAGAGGAGTGCGTCTACATACTAAAGGCGGTAACAATCTTATTAAAATTCTAAATAGGTTTACGTAAGATAACATTTTTTATTTAGAGAACCGCATCACTTCCCTGATGACGTCAGATATGACACATATCAAACATATGCGTTAATAGTATATACTGACAGTCCCTCGTGGTTCCACCCGCGTACTCCACCCCCAAAAACGCACCCTTAAGGGAGTTTCGTAAGTTTCGTATTTCACTTTTATTTAAATAGATTATTTTGTTTTGAGCTCGTCATATAATGCCAGCGGATGGTTTGAGCAAAGAGGGTAATGCAGATGCATTTTACCTCTCATTATGTGGATGTCTATAAGCCTGCCACAAAGCTTCGAATGCTTGTTTACCTCCTTTGCTATAAAGTTTGTGCTGATATTTATAGGCGTCTATAGTAACTTACGATATGGTATTGAGCGCTCGTTTATATAAAAAAAAACCCGCTAGGAGAACTTTTTCATAGTACAGGGAGTAAACGAGCAATCGGTTTGATGACTACCGACACCCATAGTTCTCTCTCCAAATAGGCCACAGGGTACTCACAAAGCACACGAAAAGCGACAGCATGGCTGTCACTTTACAGTTGTGTCACGTGAGCGAGAGGTACTTTCCCAGTCGTGCCGACACAATTCCACTGTAATTCTGCATGCCACTAGTAAGAGGTTACTAAAGTTATTTTATTCACAAATCACCAGCCCAATTTGTAGATATGTAAATAGTTCCTTCTACAAGCTATTAACTACAAAGTTACGCGTATTTTACATTGCATGAAGTACAAACTAATTTAATAAGTTTTTTCTCTGTGACGCAACTATAAATTACTAAGTTTGACTCCTTTATATCTACAGTCAAACTGACAGTACACTTCATGCCGAAATCTATGATTCTGGGAAAACGGACGAACGGTAAAGGATTTGATTAACAAGCAAGCGTTTACTGGTACAGAAGCATTAAGAAACTAAATGAAAGCCACACTAGTGGTTTTTTTTTTGTCGGAATAATCCTATGTTATGAGGCAAAGCCAGGCATAGCACAATCAGACATTTGTGCTCCTCGGGCGTCAAGTCTGGACTTAGGGACTAAACCCTCCCTCCCACATGTTGGTAAAATGCATCCCGTATACACTAATCATGTAAAGGTGAAAGTTTATTTGTTTGGACGCGCCAGTGTCAGGAACTGAACCGAAATAAATCTTTTTGTGTTGAATAGTCCATTTGTCGAGGACACTACAAATAATGGGACTGGAGTTACGCAGATGAAACTGATGGGAAATGGGTGATGCTAGTGTAGAATAGCTTATTGAATTTATCGTTGTTGTGTTTGCTGAAAGTGACGATTCAAAAACAACTACGTAAATACGAGGCAATGAGATAGCATAAAGCAACTTTTAATAAATTGAACTGATGCTCGGTTTAATTAATGCTTAGTTCAATTTTAATTGATGCTCAATTCAGTACAAACATAAAATGTAGTCATGTAAATTGTGTTTAATTCCTGTTCTTTGAAGAAATATTAGAAAGTCGCATCGGTTTGTACCCATGAAATAAACCCGTTTGATGTGTTTACTTCTCTTTATGTAAATATTTCATCGATCAATTTATAATTGTTTCGATGAACTCTGTCGTTTTTGTTTTTCCCTTTGATAAATGTAGCAAATGGTAGGAAAACATTTTTAATACGAATATAGTAGAAATTGAATATAAATATACCGGGCTATAAAACTGGGTAAAAGGCCTGGTTCGGCTGTAATTCAAAAATAGCACAACTTTTTACTTAGATAAACGTACCAATATAATTAGTATTCAATTAATTATATATGTATCTAGTGGCTGACAGACAATGAGTAGCCTATACTTCTCTAGCTAGAAACTTGAAGTTGGGTACAAATGTACCATTCATACATTTGTAAGGAGTGAAATAGAGCGAAATTTAACACGTTACGCAAGTGGCACCGCGCGGCGCTGCTTGTCTACTATAAAGTGATATTTTCTGTTAAATATAAATGGTTATTGATTACAGTACAAACTAGATTACAACTGCTCGTGTGACCCTTTAAAGTCAAAAAATATAGTTTATTTCGTGTATAAAGGCGTCTTTTAGAATAGACATGAGAAAATGTGAGTTGTAAACTACTCTGGCACCATTATTAAATTTTCCACGGCGCTATAATAAATCATTAATATTATAACGTCGTCGCAGTATGACGCTGCACCCTTAAATACACGGTGGTGTGACGCGCCTTTAAATGCGTTGCCTACAAACAACAACAAAGAACTTCAGACTAGGATTAAAAACACCCTGATATCTGTAACACTTTCATAAATATTACACATTGAACCTGTAACAGAATTATTCCCGAAACACTTATAACATTTCTGTGTGTACTCTGTTAAACCTAAAAGAGGATAAAGGTATTTTTATGCCAATGTAACCTCAATGGCCCCAATAGAGCTTCATCAGATTGCTGTGGGTGCTCGTCGGGCGATGAGATTATAGTTCGATTGTTATTATAGTTCGATTGTTATTATAGTTCGATTGTTATTCAAACGAACCTTATAATAATACATTTTTTATGTTTAGTGAAGTGTAAAGCCCTGATACCTACAGGGAACCCTGCACGTATCTGCGCTCTAAGCCCACAAACCCAAATTAATTGGATCTTAATTGGCATCGCTGCAAAATTTGCTTATTGGACATATTGCCTGGATCAAATATGCTCGTCCCAAATAATACATCCAACAGCCTAAAACTCGTTCGTCTAAGTCAAAAGAGATAGCAAGTGCAGCTCATTCTCTGTTTATTTTTCTCATTCCTATTTCTCCGCACAATGCGCTTGCGAGATTACATACACAAAAATAGTAATGCATTCTCATTTTCCTTCTCTATAAATATATGCAGATGCTCGCTGTCATATAACTTCATAGGCAGCTTCTCTTCTCTATTTATATTACATCTAGGCGTTTATTGCTCAGGAATAGAGACCGTCAGACGACATGATGAACAGAAAAAACACACACACATTCACACATCTTCACGCCACTTCCCTAATGGGATAGACAGAGAGAACAGAATGCCACATATTATGAATAAAAGAATTACTTCAATACAGTTTCACGGAAACTTAAGAATATGTAAAGTTCTCAGAGACAACTCAATTCGGAACAGTGTCGGATTCGCCACGTTATAAAAGTATCAATAGGTATGACACCCGCTTAAAAGATTCAAAAGATTAAATATATTATATGAAAGAGAATTTTGGATGAGCTCAATTTTTTTAAAGAAAAAAGAACGCAAACGAGAAGTTGGGTAGTGACTACCGCCGCCCATAGACATTTGTAAGACTAGGCGTCTTACAGACGCGTTGCCGGCCTTTACGGAATTGACGAGTTCTGTACGAAAATTGAGGGTAATAATACTTACAGTAAAATAAAGGGAAAAATACTGCAATCGTCAACGATTTCTTAACCACAAATTATGAGTCGTGGTTAAGAATCGCTTATGACGTCATGATAATATATGAGTAAAAAAATCCGTTTAGTTCTAACTTGTAGAGGCAAGTCAATCGAAACTACTTGACAGTGACGTCAAATTTACTCCATTACATATACAAACATTTTGGCACATAATTATTAATTAGATTGTATAAAAAGCAATATTCTGTATTAAAACTCATTTTATTACTGAAATAATGTTATTTTTTATTGTCGTGTACTGAGATTATTAAATAAGATTCCAAAACATGTCAACTTGCCGATTGCATCGCGGCCAGCAAAGTCTACGTGGCTTACGGGACCTTTATAAACCTTTTGTGACCTTAATTCTCTAAATGATAGCAAATCAAGGGGCCCCAGGACAGAATTTATTGTAGGCCCCGCGCTAGCTAAATTCGGCCCTGGTTCGAACGTTTAATATCAAAAATGTATGAGAGCGCTGTAGCATGTTACCGTGCAACAGGGGGTTGAACAAAGCGCGCGCCGGTCGATACTCTCCATATTTAATGTAATGTCTAAATTAATGAGACGAATGGTTATTTGTTTGTGTTCCTCGTTTGTTCTCGTTTACTTACATGGAAAAGGAAAGTAGGATTAAACCGCAAAGTGGTCGTTCTTAAAAAAATATTAATTTGATTTCTTTTTGGTTTTGTTTCCAATTGTCTATTGTTGTGTATTATTTTTCTTTGTAAATTGCTCTATGCGTGGGTGATAACTATAAGAAAACCTATTCTATTTATTTTAAAAAATCTATTTAATGCTGACGTACAGCTTTTGAGGCTTGTATGTATAGATAGGCGGTTGCTATGTGAATCTTACTACTATAAACATGAAAGTTTGGATGGATTTACGGATGTTACTTACTCAACCAAGCTACTGTACGGATTTTATTAAACTTACATACTTTTGCTCGTCGTTTTGTGTGTGGTACAAGCAGATAAAGTCGCGGTCAAAAGATTAAAAAATGTACGGAGGTACCAATAATTTGCTTGGGGAGGAATTTAGCTATTGTAATAATCGCATAATAAAGTTTAAAAGACAACTCAACTCTAGAACAATCGAATTGTATAAAAATAATTTTATTATATATATATGTTATGTTATTTTTTTATTTACACAACAATAAGAACACATATTTACTCCGGCTCTCTAAGGGGGTGGATAGAGTAAGCCGAGTGTGTACACCACTAATCACGAACCTTGCAGATTTATCTTGCTTTCTCCACATTTTAAGGAGTCTGTTGACAACTTCGACGCACATCGAGAACTACTTTATTATAATGCAAATGCGTTGCTCTCCCTTTCTCTTCCCCTCATATGTGCCGCCGGTTACTCATAAGCCGCACGAAACGACTGTCACTTTAGAGGTACCTCCCCGTTGGTACCAGCCCAAGTCGCCTGCAATGCAGCATGACTAGTACCATCACCCCATCCCCCCAATAGGCCACTGTGTACCTACAAACCGCATTATTCGGGACGGCTTATTTCTTACTGCTATTTTTATTATTTTCTCGTTCATGTAATGTTTCCACTTTTTTATTTATAAAAATTCTCACATTATATCTTGTATATTTATTTACAAGGGTAGTCCTCTTAATAAAATAAATTAAAATAAATTTTGACAAGAAGTTAAAACGATGGGATTCTATGAGGATAACTAGTTCTGAGTAGTATTTGAAAGTAGAAAAAGTAATAAATAAATATTCAAGATATAATATGAGAATTTTTCGAAACATGAATAAAAAATTGGAAACATTACATGAACGAGAAAGATATGAAAATAGCAGTAAGAACTAAGCCATCGAGATTATTGCGGTTTGCGGGTATCCAGTGGCCCATTGGGGGGGGATGGGGTGAAGCAGGACAGCACATATGCGGAAGTTAATGGGCATGAGTAGTCATCAAACGTCTCTGATTTCTCGTTTGTCCTCTGCTACAAACAGGGCAAGTTATATAAAAGTTGGTGCAAATATTTATCATGAATAAGGGCCGTGTTATGTCCCTTGCTTAGTATAGCTCTTAATAAAAATAAAATTCAGCTTTTAAATAGTAAGCAGAGGAACTATACAAAGTGTTATATAGTTTGAATACTAATAAGAGGGAGTATATAAATTATTATATAGGTTGTTGATGACTGAACACGTTCACGCGCGATTGCTTCTATAGTCGATGTGCTAACATGCATAAGCTATGAATACATTTGCCTAATGAGGTACCTATTCAATGATTTATGATCAAAAGTGAAAAATCACCACAGGTGTATAAAGTTTTGCGTACTATAAATCACGCTAGTTGCACATTACTTGCTTTATATTTTTTCTGCTTTTTTTAATATATAATTATTTGCTACGATGAAAAACCAACATAGAAATCGTCATTATCAACAGCACGTAAAAGACGTCCACAGCTGGACAGGCTGCCTACATCCAGCTACGCCCCGCCACCTTGAACAGGTGTCCAGTAGAAATAGATTATTTATTTCTTCAATTTTTTATTTTCAGAGGCCTTTATTACGAGTACACCTAAAATGTAAATTGAAAAATAAAATAAATATAAAGCTTTGGGCTAAATTATGTAAACATTATTTACACTTTATACTAGTATCCCGTTAAAATATCTATATTAAGAGATTCGAGAGAAAATAGATTGTACGTTATTCCAGAATATAATCTATACTAGCTGTTGCCCGTGACTTCGCCCACTTGGATTTCAAACCAAACCACGTGCAAAATTCTGTATTTATATAGCTTATGTATTATTCTAGTAAAAAAGCTACAACGTTGCCACGTTTCATCAAAATCCGTTCTGTAGTTTATGCGTGGTTAACAAACCCACACATACATACAAACCTTTGCATTTATTACTAAAATGTGCTAAACGGTCTCCAAACCCGGTTAGTAGTTTTTGTTTGATAAATCGTGCATACAAACTTACGCATTTCTAATAGGTAATAAGATATACGAAGTGTTTGGAACGAAGATAGTAACATAATATTATATAATAATACGCAATTGACGTTTCTAATAGAAGCGACCGAAGTTGTGGCTACAGGGCATCTGGTGCTACGTCGGAAAAGTTATATATATGTCTTGCAAATTTATTTAAGCATACACTACATTTTATGAAACTTTATGAGACAACAGATTCGATTTTTGAAAGTTACTAAACTCAGATTCTACTGTTTATAAGTTATTAGAAGCTGCCGCTGTACTTAGTACCTACCTTGGCGTAGTATTTCTCGATTCTAAACACTTACCTACGAAAATGATACGAAAATACAACGTGAATTGTAAGAGAGTGTATATAATATGTAGTTTTAGGACGGCAAAACTTTTGAATTTAGTGTGTTTATTTTCAAAAAACACGTGGACCGCGTGAAACCGATATAAACTCTCGCTCCAAAAGGTCATTGACCCCCGGCGCGTCAACTGTAATTAGGTAAAATTTTGTGTTTTTACATATTCGGAATCAGCATACTGAATATGCTCTGCATTTTGTATAGTGTCTTAGAAAACATTCTGTATAGCGTAGCAGCTTTGTTCGGGTAAAAAGACATTCATAACTTGCCTCTTACTTCACTCTTGCTGTTTGGGAGTAGGCGTTCAATATGCCTACTCCCTGTGGAATTTGAGGTCTGTCGGCATTAGAGTTTTGGATAGTTCAATGAGTGGTATTCTGTGTGTAGAAAATAAATTTGTTAGAGAAGACATTTTCAATTTCGCTTTTTCTTAAGTTTACGTAAATATCGCAAGGAAACTCAACGAATTATGTATTAAAACCACGGCTGATGTACCACGATGAAATGGACTGCTACTTTCCTTCGGGTGGTGAATTCACAACCGGTGTATTTTTTCGAAATTTGTAAGGATTGTGACTTTTAGCACGTACGTGCCTACGTACGTTATGTTTACGAGAGCTGATTGACGGCTGGCCGAAACGACGAATTTAAAAAGAAGATAGGCAAACAAAATTTATTAAATTGTAGTCGTATCATGTTTTCGAAAGTAGAACGCAAAATTTGAATTTATTGGAACTGATAGAATTTGTGTGACCTAGAAATTTCTCTGCCGTAAATTATCTCAACAATGGAAAGAAACGAAGTTCGTGCAGTGAGTTTTACAACCCAGACTAAAGTAAAACCAGACAGTGTTTTAGGTAATACTGCTCATGCATTGAGTACAATTCACACCTGGGTAATTGATTTTAAATGTGGAAGACAGAGCTGCGAAGACGCCAACAGGTCTGGCCGTCCATACGAAGTAACGAATCCGGATATGATCAAAAAAATTCAAAAAATCGTCTTGAACGATCGTCGTCTAAAATTGCGACAGATAGCAGAGATGGCACGCATTTCTTCTGAACAACATTTTACACCAACAATGGAAAAAGAAAAGCTTTGCGCGAGATGGGTGCTGCGTTTGCTCACTGTTTACCATAAGCAACGTCGAGTGGACGATTCGTCGGAGTGTTTGGCGCTGCAAGCAAGTTTGGCAAGCAAAAACGGTTGTGTTGGCCGGCAAAGTGATGGCGACTGTTTTCTGGGATGCTTGAGAGATTATTTGCAAAGAGGAAAAACAATAAACGGAGAGTATTATTCAAGCTTGCTGCAAAAATTCTATGAAGAAACCCGAAAGAAACGGCCTCATTTAGCCAAAAAGAAAGTTTTATTCCACCACGACAACGGTGCATGAATTGCGGTTCGAAATGTTGCCGCATCTCCCCCTATTCCCCGGATCTGGCCACGTGCAACTTCCACTTATTCCCGAATATCAAGAAATGGTTAGGTGGCCGGAGATTTCATCACATCATGAAGTCATTGTCGCCGTAGATGAGTATTTTGAGGGGTTAGAGAAAACATTTTATCAAACTGGTGCAACGGCATTGGAGAAGCGCTGTACTAAGTGCATCGAGGTAGAAGGAAACAGCGTTGAAAAATAAAATCGTTTTAAATAGATTATTATAGTTTTTCTTTGTCGTTTCGGATACTTATCAATCGCCCCTCGTATGAAACGGTTTTGTTTAGCTTGATTTCGTTGGTGAAATCTAGTAATGGAATGTTGTTCCATCACTAGAGCCATGTTGTATGCTAACCATCTTGTTGGCCGATTGTCTTGAAATTTAGTATATACCTTTAGTTCTAGCGACAATATAATAAAATGTATAGTGTTATAAACCCAAGAAGACTGCCGCCACAATATGACTGACTTTACATTCTTTTTGAAAACCCTTGTTTAGGGTATCGAAAAGTAGGACTTGGTTAGTATTCTACTAACCAAGTCCTACTTTTCGGTACTTAGCGCAGTATAGAATGATGAACTAGGCTTGTCTAGTGTTATACCTACTTAATAAGAGGCTATATTACATGGTAAAAAGAACAAGAGTTACTCACAGGAAGGAGCAGGTTATAGTATCTCAAAAAAAAAACACATGCAAATTCGCAATATCTGCGAGTCTCATATAATTTAATAATTAATTTTCTCTCCATTCCATTTGGTACACTGCCATCCCTCGGGCTGTTCATGATGTTTGTGAAAGCGCGTGTTGTTTCAGCTAGCCGACAGTATTTGTGTATTTTTATATTCGAGCTATTGTTTCTAATAATATAACCTCAATAAACAACCTCGGTTCATAATCTAAACACGAGAACAGACTTGTACGCCCTTATCAAAAGTTTGTGCACACTCCAGCTAACCTCAGTTCAGTCAATCATCACCATCACTACCTCTTATCACTTATCGGTCCACAGCTGGACATTTCGCTTATTATAAAGGCGAATCTAAGGACACCTCAAACGGTAAATTTCCTCCAGCCGGTTGGGCTACAGCGCAAGAGAACGTGGCAAATATGGTCTACATATTTGCCACGTTCTCTTGCGCTGTACGTACGTACTCTCAAAAATCATTACCCTCCTGATGCAATCGAGTATAAAGCATGATTCACCGATATCTTTAGCTGTATATAAAATTTCATAACATTAACCGTAGCAAGACTGTATTTTAAACATGTGTTCATAATAAAGAAACAATAAATAAAATAAAGGAAGAAATATATGTGCCGCAGGCACAAGAAAAATTTTCAAAAGTAAATTCCTATTTGACCGCCACCGCTCGGGTGTAGCTCCCTATTGCGTGCCTAATGTAATTGTTAAATATTCCCCTTTGTTGAGGTTGATAACAATGAAGTCGGTTAAAAGGGATCGAAATAACAAAGTGCTTTAATCCTGAGTCGCGCTTTGACTGTTTCTGCTTCAAAGTTCCACTGGGCTTTTTAAAAAGATGAACAATACTTCGTTATATTATTTATCGCTTTAATTGGGGTCGATTGTAAGGCGTTTCTTTAACATGACCCTAACGAGCACTAAGTTAAAATTAAATGCTGATGCCCAAAAACCCTTATATTAAATATAGTATTATTTATGGTGCGGAAACGAACTATCGGATCTTAGCAATTTGATGATGGCTGACGTACATTATGCGGATGTTCCGCTTGGTTATGGTTGCGTTGCTCACTTTCACTCCCCCTTGTCTATATTTACCAGGTTGATGAAAATATGGGAGTCATATTATGAAGATATGGATATAAGTCATGTTACAGATTATACTAGCAGCGCCACGCGGTTGCACCCGCGTAATTCCGGTCCTTTCTATTGTATAAAGCCTAAAACTTTCCTCATGAATGGAACAAAAAGAATTGTCAAATCCGACTTTACCACAGCTCCAATTATTAATACGTTCAAACAAGCAAACTCTTCAGCTTCATCTTGTTACTATAGATAAGAAAATGTCGCTTCCGTCCTTCCGACACAGTGTCTGTACAGCAAAGTTTTAGGAAAGTAATAATGTTATAAGTTTGGTCATTACAATAATGCAGTTTAAGTCGAGGGAATTATTACCCGACCGAAACAAACAAAAAAGTTTATTAGGACCTTCCAAAGTTGGGACTTCGATATGGGTACCGTAACATCTTTCGAAAACGAAACATAGCTTGTAAATGCTGATACGCATGTGATAATAGTACGGATGTACATAGTTGATAACACTCCGTTCCGTCCACGTCAATACGATTCAAAAACAAAGGTATTTTTATCATGTTACCTGGAATCGTAATATCACAGATTATGCAGTTCCAATCTTACCCATTGGACATTTATTAGAAATTGATAAATTCATATTTTATGTTCCGACATGGAATTAGGAATTGGAACCGCACGATCCGACTGCTGACCACGCTCATCAGTAAACTATCGGGGCAGTCGTGTCAATACTGGGTCCGACCAAACAAAAGAGTGTTATTGGGAATTTTCAATTTCATATAACAGCCCGGAATCAGGAATTTGGCTATATTGACAACTATATACCACGGAGTCACTTTCAAAATCGCACCTACGCCTTATATCTCTCCGGTCGAGTCACATTACCGTCCCAATGGAATAGTAGAATGAAGGAATAGAAAATGCACTTATGTCTGCGCAAACACTAGTGCGCAGTTTGATTTTGATTGAGATTGAGAAGAGCCTTCTCAATAAAGGTGACCAATGTAGCCGAAATTCGACTAAAGCGTCATTATTAACGGTACCCATAAATCTGCATATTTTTGAATAAATGAAAAATTAACTTACCTCTGCCAAGTACCAATCCGCAAGATTGCATTTCTTGAAGGCATACAACATTCGGATTCGATGCTTAACGGTGTCGCCGGACTGCATAGGAAAATTTTACACCTGGTTCTGAGAACTTAATGCCTTGAGTGCAATTTCGTCTCACATACATAGATGACAATGAAATTCATTAGCCACATACGTCTTTTTTTTTAAATACGATGAGAATCACCTACTTAAGATAATTAAGTATAAAACGTACACATTTTCTTTTCATAAAAAAAAACAATATTATAAACACGCATATCCTGTATAGGATATATATAAATGTTTTTTAAGATTTTATTAATAGAAATCCATTCGAGAAATACGAACACACACGTTATACTGTTTATTGCTAAGAACAACAATACGTTATCAGAAAGTATTTCTCGTGACTTAACTTACCCTATATTCGACGGTCATTGGGTGAAAATATTTATCGCCAGTTCGTGATACATAAAAATTAACTTACTATTTACAACTTCACACACTGCAGTGAATATTCATTTATTATCTATAAACTTTCCACTTACACGCACTATTCATACATACACCACGTAAAAAAAGGGTTTTATTGTTCAAAATATTTTTTTACAAATCAACAACTGTTGTCTTGAGGCGTAGAGCTGCCTTATATAAGAAAACTTACCTGAAAAGAAAAGAAATATAAATATGAAAATAAAATAAATTTAAAAATACCAGAGCCGCGTTCCGCCACAGAGTAAGAGGTAGTGCCATGCTGCATATGAGGAGGTAGTGCCAGGCATGGTGCATGACACTACATCCTTCTGTGCAACAGAATTGGACCGGCACGACCAGGGTAGTACCTCTCGCTCACTTGATACCGGCATAAAGTGACAGCGTCGTTGTCGCATTTCGTGCGGTTTGTGACTAGCCGGTGGCCCATTGGGCAGGATGATAGTAGTCATGAAAAGTCTCCGATCTCCGGCTGGTTTGCCCTCATATGCTGTAAAAAACAGATGACGAGATAACAAGTTTTATAGAAAAGGTAGTTAGATATAATATTCATGTATAATTTTGAATGTAAACAGCAGAAGAAAAAGAGACGGTCTTCTTATATAGATGTCTCGATTCTACTATGGGATAACAAACTATATTAAACAATTATTACAATAAAACTACTTTTACGGATGTTATCGCAGTTTATTAAATTATTTATGTAGCCCGACGTTTCAGAAGCTTTACAGCGATCATGGTCACGGGTGGACTGAGATGACAGCTGTCCTGATGTACCAAGTTTTTAAGACTACCCGAAGAATTATAATTTTAGTTGTTCCGATTAATGCAAACAGTACTTATTATATCTTGCTGTCTTGAGGTGTTATGTTTACTTTTTGATTTGATTATGTTTACCACTGGGTCCCAAGCAGAGGGAAGAACCCAGCCATCTTCTCTATTTAAACTTGGATATTTTCTAATTTCAATAGCCTCACGGATCATCCTTGAAAGGAATCGGTGTTCCCTAGTGAGGATTTACGCTTCATCAAATCTAATGTAATGGCAGGGGCCAGCTTCAGCATGCGCACAGACAGCAGATTTGGTAACACGATGGTGTTTCGTATCGGCTATATGTTCTTTAACGCGAGTTTTTATAGATCTTTTATTTTGCCCTACATAGGAGAGTTCATAGTTACAATCAAGCTTATACACTCCTGCATCTTGCAGAGGGATATGGCATTTCACTGATGGTAAGAACTGTATAATCTTCTTTGGCGGCTTAAAATTGATTGTGACTAGCACGAAGTTTCAGAAGATTTACAGAAAAATTGCGATCTCTCACAAAATTATAAATTAGTGAATTTCTACTAAATTTGTTTGAAAATGCAACGCTAAACATTGTAAAAGTTAGCATTTCGTAGCTAGCCAACCGCACCTTGAAAGTCTACTAAAAGTCACTAGGGAACTATAATTAAGTTTGTGAAAGACTGCATAGCCTCGGCATTCAAGGAGAATTAAAAGCCTTGATGATGCGTCGTAATTTAAATACATCGTTTTATATTTTTACTGCAAACAAATGTTACGTTCTTTTGCGCGAAAGAGCTTTGTTTGAACATGTACTTTTAAGCTCGTTAAGTTAATATGAATTTTCTCTCTGGAGATAGATTTTTCAACTAAACGTTATATGTAATATTTTCTTATATTCAGCGAAGTGTGATTTTTTTTTTAATAAAACAGTGGGTTTGTTTTCCGTAACGCTTACAAAGACTTTGAAATATTAAAGCTTTGTTACATATAAAAAGACAGCTCATATCTTAAATTAAGAAACTAGTTTAATACTAATAGATTCTTAACTGTATGTAGCTCCCCGTTCGCAGGAGCGAAAAAAAATCGACTCGTTATAAGTGCTATACATCGCTGGTCAATCATCAGAGTGACGATAATATGCATGTGCGCCCACATGCTCTTTTTCAATGATTTTTTTAACGCGCGTTAAAAAGTCATTCGTGCGAACGAGGCCTAAGAGGAGTAGTCGGAAGTATATGAATACGTTCAGTTACTGTTCAACTTCAGCTAAACGATACCATCATATAATTGACCTTTGCTGGAAAATCGGCCTCCATTTAATGGTGTCTGAATACAAGAATTCTCAATTTATAATAGACTGGAATTGTTTTTTTAAGCTGCAAATAAGTTAGGAGTAAAAATAGACACTGCTGGCTCTCCATCCTACGATGCGCATGCAAGTCTAAATTAAATACACGCTTATCACGTAGCAACAATTATTTAAAGTGAGGAATTAAACGCAAGAGCATTATATAATGCGGATGAAGAAAAAATAACTCTGTAATTTATTGTTGTATCACTGAAAGAAATAAAAGAAGCCGTTGCAAACTTATTTTTATAGTTTGGTACAAAATATATTATTGCATATTTTGCGTCTGCGCTTATTTTCCTATCTTTTATAAATCTACTGACACTGTTATTAAACTTGTCGCAGGGATAAGTGATATCTTCAGTGACGCGTTTCGAGCGGTTTATTAGTAGTAAGTAGTCCATTGTGAAAGATCCAAGTAGCCGGTGGCCCATTGGGGGAGGAGGAGGGCAACACATCGGCGTAGTAGTCCGATTTCGCGTTTACCCTCTATTCTATAAAAAAACTTAATCTATGTTAATTAGGATTTTCATCATTAGTACGTTTCCTGTTTACAATAGGCATAACATTAACAAATTAATTCTTTCATTATGTTAAAAATAATGATCTCACAAAATATTTGGTGTTTATAAACGCTCAAAATTACGTAAGTTATGTTTTTTATATATATCGGAAAGGTTGTACGCACATTATGGAAAACAAGCGAAAGAAATGTGATGTGTTTCATCAGAATATACCTCGTAAAACCTGGCAAATGTCTACTTTAAAATTTCACGCCTATGAAGTAGATTGCTTGTACATGAAAAACTGAATATGCCAGCTCCAACACGTGACTAAAGTTTGAGTGAGAACAATTACCGTGATATTAAAACGACTGAATTAATTTTATTTACGCTAAACTTAACTGGCTATGAGAGAAAAAATAAAAGAAAATATGTGCGAGCGAGCATCCAGTCTCCCTCTTCCCTTTTATTGTCGCACGGATAAATAAGAAAAATACCAGATAAAGGAAGAAAAATGTATTTAAGCACCATCCTGGGTGAGCTAACCTCGGAACATCTAGTGTGCCACTACCTACCAAAAAATTGCGAGAACCTTCAACTGCCGTGATGGGGTGTCCCGTATCTGTCGGCAACTGGAAACCCCGGCGACAATATTTCTTTCTATCTTTACTTACTTCCACGTCCCTTCCAACTTTTGTTGACCTCGTTTCCATAACTCCCCGATAGAAAACGATATATGGAAGAAAACATAGGAAGAAATGTATCCAGTATTTACATCAAGGGACCTTGATATATTATTGTTGTTTTGATGAGACATGTGTTATCACAACAGACAGATCTTAGAAAAGACGATACATATTATCATTAATTCCAGATAAGCCTGTTACTGTTTACTTTGATAACGGCAAAATAAATTCCTCGAATCAATACCATTTGGTACCATAAATTCATTTATGATTATAGTCACAATATTTAGTTCCATTTGTTATAGTATATTTAATACAAAAAGGATTAAGTAAAAAAAGGACGTGTGTGTGCATGTGTGTGTGTGTGGGTGTGTGTGTATGTGGATGTGTATGTGTATGTGTGTGCATGTGCTATGTTTTAAACTACACATTTTATGAACACTCACAGAAATATCTACTCCGGAAGTATTACACGAATTCTGGTCTAACATATGGTCAAACCCGGTAACTCACAACAATAGTAATTGGATCGCTGAAAACCAACACGCACTTCAAAACATACCAGAAATGGAATTCGATGTTATTGATATTGACACACTGACCTCAGTAATAGCCAAAGCCCATAACTGGAAGGCGACTGGAACAGACAAAATCCATAATTATTGGTACAAGCAATTCACAAGTATAATAACTTTTTACAAAACCCAGACCATATGCGACCTTACACGACACAAGGAACTTACATGCTACCCAAAGATCTCACAGATATCGAAAATCCCGCTAAACTCCGACCAATTAATTGTCTCCAAAATATTTATAAAAGAATAACTCTCTTGCATTAGTTACCTCTTATACAAACACATAAATTTGAATCAGTTACTCGCTGAGCTACAAAAAGGGTGCCGTAAATTCAGCGAAGGATGTAAAGAGCAACTTATCATCGACACATTAGCATCCAAACAGGCACTGCAAAAGAAAAGAAGTATCTACACTATTTACGTAGATTACAAAAAAGCTTATGATCCTGTACCGCACTCATTGCTTATTTACATTTTTTATTGCATGGTCCTTGCCCATAAATTTTCTTGCATGGTCCTTGAATTTTGTAGTGTTTTAGTTCAGGCAGGTTGTAATCATATAACTTAAGTACTTGGCGTAAGCCCATGCTTGCAGTATAATTCATACCTCGTTAATATTATTATTTTTATTATTATTATTATTATTATTATTATTACTATTATTACTATTATTATTATTATTATTATTATTATTATTATTATTATTATTATTATCATCATCATTCTTATTATCATCATTATCATCATCATCATCATCATCAACCAACTTAACCTAGTCCTGTGATACCGCAGATTACATTTACACACACATTGCGTTACAGGTACTAGAAAACTATATTTAGGAAATATAATAATTTATAGGAAAATATATTTTTTATATAAATTTTAGAAGCTTAATACGAGTGTATTTAAGATTTTCATTATAGTAATACTTATAATACATATACAAACATCCCATGACCTAGGCGGGCGGGATACGAACCCGCGACTTCAAGCGTAACACACGGATGAACCGCGACGTGCCGAGCTAACGGTCACAAAAAATAATCTTTGTGCTTATTCATTCAATACTACTCCAGGGGATTGTGTGGCGGTTTATTAATTTTTTATTTCACAGACGTTTCGGAAAATTTACAACACCAGAGGCCTGACACTGAGGAACTACAGGAAAAGACCTTGTTTACTTTTGCACATCGAGTATTAGACTATTTCATAGTATTTGCGGCGAATGGGCAGTCAGAGCATATGGTGACTAACGGCACCTATAGCTATCCCCATGGTTATTTACTAGACACTTGCAACACAAATGAGACTTTACAGTGGTACCGTGTGAGCGGGAGTCCCGGGAAATGACGTCCCAGTGCGGCTGCGATGCACCTTGGCACTCCCTCTAACTACATTTTTATTAAAGCTTACACAAAACGCCAACATAGCCGTCACTTCAGGCTGATGTTACGATATAGAGAGGTACTTCCCCGGTCGCACAAACGATATCATTTAACTTTTTAATTACTTATACCAACTAAACCCTACGGGTGCCTTCAGCCGCTATTAGTGGAGGGTCCCGGATCTACAGGCAACAGGACCTCTCCAGTGACTGGCTGACTTTGGCGAAAAGGCCAGACTTCACCTCGGGGACTGTCCGAATACGCTATGACAGTCCCCACGACGCCGTGTTTGTGAAGTGGACCGGGTCCCCAACCCGGCCCGACACGGAACACAGGGGCACTACTGAAGGCGCTGCATATAGCGCCTCCTTCGTGCCCCCATCCGTCGTCGGCGGGGGGAGGCCGCGTCGGCAGCCTCCTCTCTCACATAGTAGTTACCCTTGCCTATTGATATATGTAATTACTATCATCCCATTAACCGCTTAATTATAATATCAATTAAGTCAATGACTAAGCTAAACTAATCGTCAGTTAATTAGACATGATCGATCCTACGTCAATAGACAATCATTTTGCGTTATTCATTTTGACAGTTCGTAGACTTTTAGCGAGTAGTTTTTGGGATTTCCCTATATACATACACACACACATTACTATACTAAAAGGTAGTTGCTGCATTACACCTGAATTAGGCCGGCACGACCAGGGCGATCTCTCTCGTACATATGATACAGTCGTAAAGTGAGAGCTTCACTGTCGCTTTTCTTTATGAAATGATCAACGGGCTGGCGCCCTCGCCACAAATTCTATTTCTAGTAGTATCCAGTCTCCAGTAGCAGCCCTTCTCCAGCTCTCTGGAGCACATCTTCTGGATTCTGGTCACGATGATGATAATGAACCATAAGTATATATCCTCACAAGATGTCCTTTTGTACGTCAAGACTTTGCTGAAGTATTCAAGTGAATTTCCTTGCTGATCCTGCCACGTTTTTCTGAGAAAAAGGTCCTGACAGACAGCCAGACGGACAGACAGGTACCGGTCCGCTTTTCCTTTTCATGTAAGGAACCCTAAGAATCCCAAACAACCTAAAAAAATCATAATAATTATGCTTTTCATAATATAATAAACCATACAAAGTTGTAAGTCAAGAGGTGGTGGTCGCGTTGTCGCTGGACATCGCGAACGCCTTCAACAGTTTCCCGCACAGCGTGATACGGGAGGCACTGATCTTCTTTCAGGTGCCTCCCTATCTCGTGAGGCTGTTGGAGGCGTATCTCTCCGGTCGCAGAGTGGACCTCGAGAACCGGTCGGGGTACGTGGAGTGGCGGCGAGTCGGGCGCGGCGTCCCACAGGGTTCTTTACCTGGACCAATCCTGTGGGACGTCGGCTACGACTGGGTCCTGCGAGGCCGTCTCCTCCCCGGGATGGGTGTCATCTGCTACGCGGATGATACCCTCGTCTATGCCCAGGGACGAGACTACAAGGAGGCGGCGCGGCTGACCGAGGTCGGCGTTGACCTCGTGATCAGCCGCATAGAGAGGCTTCGGGTCAGACTAGACAAGACCGACCCTGCCTTTCCGCGGGACCGCCCGCAAGGGGCCCCCACCGGGGGCCGCTCTGCAGATCGGAGAGGAGAGGATCAGGTTGAGCCCCCACATATAATATCTGGGGCTCATCCTTGACGGAGGGTGGACCTTCAGCCCACACTTCGCTATGGTGGGACCGAAGGTCGTGAAGGCGGTGAGTGCGCTGGGCAGACTCCTCCCGAACCTCGGAGGACCCAGCGCCGCCTGCAGGCAGCTGTACTCCGGTGTCTGTCGGAGTATGGTGACCCGGTTTGGGCGGACCATCTCACTGCGAGGAATTAGGCCCATCTGCGCTCTGCGCTCTGCGCAGAGGGTCGTCGCAGTGAGGTCCGGATCGACCTCGTACGGTATCGTGGGCTGCAGCGACAACCCTAGCCGGCGATATCCCGTGGGAACTCGTGGCGGAGGTTCTTGCCGAGAGCTGCTCCTACATCTCGGATAGGAGGGCTCTCGGTCTGAACCCCACACTTGACGAAATCCTACGGATTCGCCGGATAATGCATGCGGCGTTAATGCAGATGTGGGGGGAGGACCTGGCGCGGCAGCCGTACGGTAGAGAGATAACGGCTGCCTTACGCCCGGTCCTCGAGCAGTGGATGCGCCGTAGGCGCAAACTCTTCACCTTCCGTCTGACACAGATGCTCACCGGGCATGGTTGCTTCGGTGAGTATCTGTTTAAGACGGCCCGCAAGGAGCCGACGACTCGGTGTCACGATTGCGACGCGGCGGTGGACTCGGCCCAGCACACCCTCGAGGTGTGCCCGAGATGGGCGGCGCTGCGTCACGATCTGACATTAGTTGACGGAGGGGACTTGTCAAAGTCGAGAATCATCGTCGCGATGCTCGGCAGCGACGAGTCCTATGGCGATGGCTTCCTTCTGTGAGACCGTCATGTCCCAGAAGGAAGCCGATGAGCGGGTGAGAGAGGAGGCTGCCGACGCGGCCACACCTCGCCGACGACGAATGGGGGTACGAAGGGGGCACTATCTGCAGCGCCTTCAGTAGTGCCCCTGTGTTCCGTGTCGGGCCGAGATGGGAACCCGGTCCACTTCTAAAGACACGGCGTCGTGGGGACTGTCATAGCGTAGCTGGACAGTCCCCGAGGAGGTGAAGTCTGGCCTTTTCGCCGAGGCCAGCCTGTCGCTGGAAGGGTCCTGTTGCCTGCGGATCCCCACTAATAGCGGCTGGATGCTCCCGTAGGGGTTTAGTTGGTATTGCTACCCAATGGCCGAGTCCAACATAGGTATGGGGGTCTACCCGGTCTCCCAGGTATCATGCGTAAATGCATTCCCCTTCGTCATCAAAAAAAAAAAGGTTATAAGTCACAGCTATGAATATAAAAACTTTCTTAGGCGTGAGACAAGGATTATTTGTGTGACTTGAAAGCGAGATTATCCTGAATAGAAAAATATCTTTGAATTGAAATTTTGAGAAAAAATTATTACCTACGTAAACGTAAGCTCAGGTTTGTAAATAACGTTGTGTGATTGAAAAATATTGTGTATTTATTAATACAAGTGATCGTTCAGCGATAGAATTCGATCTTCATTACAAAAAAAACTGTTTCACTACAAATCCCGGTTGGCTGTGCCTTTACATAAAAAATATTAAAATGTGTCTTACACAAGTGAACGCATGTGTGCGTATCGTTTTATTTAATTATATTTAAACTAAAATATCAGCTTTGTGCAAATCTTCTCCGTATAATTTTTAACTTTACCAAATTTCGTATTCCCCCATTCACGCAATTTGTGAAAAGAAGGTAGGATTTTTTCTTCATGTTACATTGGAGCTTTTTGTGTACAAAAGATTGTTAATGACTGGGCGGATTTCTTTATAACAATACCTATATATTTGCTTACCAAATTATTTGCATGCAGGTTATTTCATATAGTTGAATGAAATTCAAATTACAAAAGAAGAATTTTGAAAAGGCTACAATGTATATGGAGCACTAAGTAAAACAACTGAATATTTTACAAGCAAAGCGTCTGCGAAGTAATTCAAAGCGGTGCATCGTTAAGCAACACAGAGTTTACGTCACGGCAGCGATGACGTTAGCAGACGAAACTGGTGCGTAACTCACGTTTTTCGTATGACATCACTGCGAAAATGTACCCGGTATCCCAGTTTTGGGTCAATGGCCAATCTATAAATAGAAAAGATCCAATTATAATTAATAATCGTGACGAAACAAAAATTTTGATTACAATTTTATATCCATTGATCACTCGTTAATTAAAATTATATAACGACGTTGATTGTAAGGATTTAAAATAATAATTTTGTTAATTTATTCAAAGTAATGTTATAATGTGTTACGTGACAAAATGTTATGCTAGAATGTGTGATATGTTTCTCGAGTGTGTATGTTTCCCATATAGAGGTAATAAATTTCTCTTGGTTTATTTTGCCTATATAAAGATTTTACATTGAATTTTTTTTTTGTGAAGAGCGACATTTAATTTTTTTCGCGTAACTTCTGGTGACATTGGCTCCGCCAACGTAACATGGCTACGATGTCGTAGACGATGGTTTTCCATTGGCTTAGCTGGCCTTAGTCTTTAGATTTTTCATGCGCTCTTGAGTTAGTTTAAAAAAGTTTCACTCGTATCGTGGTTTACTAAAACCACTTTAGATTATTTATACGAAAAAAAAAATAACAGGATAAACACTAAACCTGTACTTAATTTTAAGTTTAACTGATTGGTTTACTACGAGTTAAATGCCTTTTAATTTACTGTAATTTTATTATAGAATATATAAAAATGTTTTACAGAAAATTTTGTAAACTACAACCCTAAACATACAGGAAATTCCTTACAAGTGTATCCTATAAAACTGTACCTACATTTAATATAAATATTTATACAAATTACATCAGTTTTACTTATATCAAAATATTCAGAATTAGGTTTCGGTTCTCTAAAAATACATGATGAATGCATAGAAATTTATAAAATATATATTTTACTTAACTATGTTGAATGAAATAAACAAAAAAAGAAACAAAATTTAAATTAAAACGATCACGAAAACTACACATATTAGTTGTGATGTAACGTTCACTTACATTAACCTGATAGTGAATTTACTAGCAATCTAAATTTTGCTCTATTATTGCAGTCATCTATATTTAGATCATTTCGGTACGATCATATAAATAAAAATATATATTTAATATACATTTTTTTGATGACATTCACTTTAACAATCGAGTCCCTTTAGATACGTAGTCTTCTGTCACAACACAATTGTTCCATATTTAAAATTATATGCGTAAAACATTCAACTAAGTTAATAATGTCTTTAACATGTGCAGAGCAAAATCATATGAAATTTAAAATGTTTAAAATGGTACCAACCCCTCCTCCTCACTTTCTCCATCATCAACACCATTACAACTCATATTTCACAAATCACAGCACAAACACTGACCCAATCATACGGAGCCAATGATCTAAACTGCCATACTTTGCCCTTGGTAAAAGATTACCTTTGGCACAAAGTATATTATTAAATTAAGTGAAGTAAAGTTATAGACAGGCTATAGCATGCGCCGTTCGTAGTACACGGGTCACGAACGCATGTATATGGCTTCTATAGTATAATCCCTTTAAAGTGTGTAAGGTGATTGTTTTTGGCTTACTGCATTGAACATATTTAGATATTGCCCTTGTATATAATAATAGATGTAATTGTTAAAGGTTGCTCACGTTATAGATCACATTTACACAGCTAAAAGTGATTCAGAGCAGTCTCTGGAAAGTTTTCGTAGACTCACGTAAATATATCCAATGTCAAACTTGATACCTATTAGTTACCTTTAATTTAATTAGATCGTTTTGCTAAACACGCAAGCGGAAGTATTGATTTTTACCCAAGGGATACAGATGTAAAAAAACCGTTTCTAGGGAGATCGAATTCGTTCCAACTATTAGTTCCAACTATTAGCTATCGACGTCTGCGCGATTGTAGTCTTTTAATAGAATTTTTTGGCTTTATCTTGTCCTTATTCGTCCTAGCCTATTCCCATTTTTATATCAGATGATATTGGGAGTTGATGATTTCTGATAAGTCTATAACTGGCAAACACTTACAAGGAGCTGGTTGTGCTGGCTGGTTGGGAGGGAGGTTGAATTGTAGATGTGCAACCTGAATTATCTATTGACTATGGGAATACATCTCTCCCATCTGCGACAAAGTGGTTTTTTATAGTATAGGGGGCAAACGAGCAGGTGGTAGCTACCGCCGATATACATCCGATGAACCCGAAGTTGTATAGACGGTGGTTGTTAATAGACAGGCTTATGTGAGGAAACAACCTAAGACGTCGAGTGGGTGCTTGGCACTACGTTCATTGTTTAACAACAATTTCACACTGCAATATTTTTTCCTGAGCAATATTTGTATGCCGGCGTTACACGTAGTACAAGGAGTACAAAAGTGTACAATTATAGAACACTTGTTGCATCATAACTTGCAGATGAGACGCTTTCGCCAATTTCACAATACATTTAACACAGCCATAGCTACTTAATTACACGTGAAAGTTGTCTGTGTTTGTGCCTTGCACGAACTGAAGCTATCACTTGGTACAGCAAATGTTATCATGAAGTACGACGTCTGGCTTAAACCGAACAAGTACGAACGAAAAGACGACATAGAGCTATTGCCATAGTTCTTCTTTTATTAGTCGCGCCGATTGTGCGCAGCATTCACCAGATGAGCTGCACTCGCCAGATTCACCTCACCCACCCGATGTACTACACTCGATTTGGTGAACGCTGCGCATCTGCGCAGCGTTCACCAAATGAGCTGCAGTCGCCCGATTCACCGCACTCACCCGATGTACTACACTCAACAGATGCGCAGCGTTCACCAAATGAGCTGCACTCGCCGGATTCGCAACACTAGAAGCTCAGAAAGTACGTATGTGTATATAAGGTGTGAGGATTGCCCTCGAGTTCTCTAAGACGCCTGCATCAGATAATATTTTGTGAGAATGGAACAATGCCGTAAGTACAGGGTACACCAACAATAAAGAGTTTTGTAAATCGATCCACATATGACGTGATAGCGTAACGCGTATTACGTGCTGCGGTCTGTAAGTTACATAATGGATCACTTCGCGGTCCATCTGTATTTTTTAAAATAAATTACAGCATAAAGAAATAAATATTCTTTATTTGCAAGAACATCAACTGGATGAAGCGTCACAATTTATAATTACTATAATAATGTTCGCCATTTTGTCTGTGGCATGCAATTTTTTTACTTTTAAATGTTGTAAGAATCTCCTGAACACTATAAAAACATTTTGTCAATAGCCAGCCCGTGCGGAATGGTTATTGACAAAATATTTTCCTAAAAAATGTTTACCGTTTGGATGACAGGCTATTATAAATTTTAATACACATAGCATAATCTATTAGGTGTAGTCCATACATCCATCAAAATTGTATATCAACATATTTAGCCACTTCTGAAATCCACTTGTCGTGAATCGTTAAACCATTTAGTTTGAAGAGTGACCTACACGATTTAAAAGGGGCAACGCCAACCATTGCTCCAAGACATTTTTTCCGAGCAGCGATAAGGTTCATGGAGTTTTCCCCACAGGGAGACAGACGTGAAACCGGAGCCAACTGGTGACTTTGACACTTCTTAACATCCACACGTTAATACGTTTCCCAGATTTATCCCACCTCACTAATGGGCTACCAGTTACGCAGAAACCCCATGAAGCGTCAGCTATACTGTCAGTATAGCTATCACTTCACGACGGTGTCACGTGAGCTCAACTAGCTAGCTTGCGCGGTCTTTTAATTCCTCTGCAATGCACCAGGGTAACCCCTTACTAAACTTCCTCCACGTACACAATTCTCTCCATTCAAACATGAATCATACGTTACGATGACGAGAATAAATCATGACAGTCATCGAGATATAGAGACAGAGATTAGAGATACATCTTCATACTTATCGTCCAATAGCGATTATGTCAGTGTTATCTATCGCCCGCTGGAAAAGCCGAAGACTTAAGTGCCGCGTTGCCTTTAATGGCTGTGATTATCTCTTTATCTGGATGTGACCAAGACACACAGATACGGGTAACTTTAAGTCTAGTTTGTGGTTTTTACACTAAAAATATGTCCATTTAAGTTATAAATCCGCTAGTATTTGGACCTCGTTTATTATTGACAAATTACAGTGTGAAATCTGTCATATTAACAACTGCAGTCCCTGTTCCCTCATCCTCCTATTCCAATGGGACGGCAATCCGACACGACCGGAGAGAGCTCAAGCCCAGGACCAACGGCTTAACGTGCTCTCCGCGGTACGGGGGTGTAACACCGCCAACATTCTGACTCCGGGCCATTGTTAGAAATGTATAAGTAAACACTTTGATCCAACCCGGGGCTCGTACTCAAGACCTCATGACTGTGTTTGAACATGAATATTACCACTAGACCAGGCAATCATATCAATAACTAGCTATCCGCCTGATTTGATTAAATTATACACTAAAACCTTCCTCGGAAATCACTCTATCCATGTGTTAAAAATACATGTTCATTAAGTAGATTTCAAGAAATTCCATATAGACAGCTTTTGGGGACTTTGTTTTATAATATTTCTTTTTAATCTTTATTGAAAGGCTGTAAAGAGTAATAAAGATAATGAGGATAACAATCATCATAAAGTTTAAGTCAGCCTTACTTCTACTGAAAAAAATATTATAAACTTAACTCTAAATATTTTTAATATGTTCATAAGCGATTATTGCTAATATTCTAATAGTTCATAATTGTCAAATAAGTGAATCTTTGAAAGCTTGAACGATGCTCCATATAGTTATGTCAGCAGTATTCAGTAACATTGACGTTTGCCAGTCTTACGCCATATTTTTTATAGTATTCCAATATGTACCAGCAATCCATATATATTATTAATATCAGGGCTTCATCACCATTTAACTAAGTGAAAACCAACAAACGGTCGTCCTGAAAATGTCAGCGTTTTTCAACTTTACAGTATCATAAAGTGTCTCTACTCTCTAGGAAACGTTGTTTTCACGGGTAAATTTAAACGGCCGTCATGAAAATATGAGAGTCGATTTTTGACTTTTCGGTTTCAATCACCGCTCTCTAGAGGACCGTTCAATTGCGTCTATATGGTCAACCGTCAGTTGGCGTCATCGATCGGATGAAGCTACTTTTCCCTTCCACAGCATAAGTTCATGTCCGAAAAAGGTTTTAGGTTTAATATTTAGCACAATATTTTTTGTGCAATTAAATTAACAGTCTCGCCTTTACATGTAAGTATATGTGCAGTGTTGCGCATAAACGCAATAAAGAGGGCGCTATTGTATATCACCGCCACGAAATGTGAAGCGGCACCGCAATAATAAGTATTTTAAGAGGTAGTGCCACGCTGCTTTACTTACCGGTCCGGCACAACCGGCCGCACCTCTCGCTCATATTACTCTACCGGAAAACGGGAGCTTAGCTGTCGATTCACGGCTTTATTAGAGCAGTTTGTGAGTTTCCGTTGAACCATTGGGGGAGGTGGTCATGAGGGTACTGCATCTGCGTAACAAATAAGCGAATGTCTATGGGCATCGGTAGCTATCAAACGGCTCCGACTGCACGTCTATCTCTTACACTATAAAAAAAGGTATATAAGCTATAACGTTAAGTGCTGATGATACGATATCGTCAGCACTTACGATACGATATCGTCAGCACTTACGATACGATATCGTCAGCACTTACGATACGATATCGTCAGCACTTACGATACGATATCGTCAGCACTGCTACAGACGACTGCAGCAGGCAATTTATTAAAATCGGACAAGCGGCTGGGGTTATATTGATTGGGAAGTTTACTTTACTATCTTTCCTTTATACGTTATGGTGTTATACGTGTAAACTTTCTTTGTTTGACTAGCAGGAGGTGGAGCCATGTGCTTTGCAACCGAATTGGGTCGTTACGACGGGAATACCTCTCGCGCACCTGATCCCATCGTAGAATGCTGGTTATGTTGTCGCATTTGTGAGTTTCCGGTGGCCAATTGCGGGGATAGAGTTAAGGTAAGTAACACATCACTATGGTCACGATATGGCTCCGATTGCTCGATTGAGGGTCCTTTCTTGCTAGAAAGAATCGAAATTCCTAAAAAATATTATTGTACGTATCACTAATTGTGTCGGTACCAAGAACAGTACCTGTCACGTAGATTACCCATAACGATAATATAGATAGAGAAGGAAAGCTGACCTAAAACGTAAACTCAAGAAAGAGACAGAAAATGTGAACTACATTTACTGTCGTTTACGAGTTTCGACTCTCTCTCTCATTTTTAATTCATTTCTCTCTGCGCATGAAATGTTAAATAGACATAGATAATGTATTTTCATCTTCGTTCCCTATTAACCAATACGATCACTCGCCGCAATATAACTGCCTACAACATTCCGCTTCTGTCTATATTATCTTTATTGAAATACCACGTATGGTACGTGATAAAGTATGGCACATGAATTTGATTTGTATTTCCTGTTGGTTTATCCTTATACAATTACAGTAGCATAGGTACAGAGTTTTTCTTACACGTAATACAATAATGTATGTATACATAAAATATTTTTAGGGTTCCGTACCCAATTATAAAAGTATTACTAACTAAACTAAGCTTCCCCTGGCAGCGAGTCCATCTGTCCTAGCCCTAAATAAGAACCTTATAGATAGGAACTTGAACTTTCTTTGGACTTTTACAGTTATGTCACAGAAACCATTACAAAATTATATTTGTAGTTTGAATCATTAAAATTAAAAAACAAGAGACAAGCAAACTTTATTATTCAACAGGTATTTCGGCAAATAAATTATGATCAACCGATTTGAGACTCGTAAAATTTTATTGTTAAAGTAAGTGCTGGCCGTTTCAATGACATGCAGTCTTAATTTTTAATGGGCCAAAAATGCCCTCACTAGAATGTTCTGTGTTTTTATTTTTCCCGGCATAGATCTTACACCCAATACCCCCAAAAGGTCTTCGGTTTCTCACAAACAACACGAAAAGCGACAGCATTGCCATCAGTTTTGAGGCGGTATCACGTGCACGGGAGACATTTCCGCCGTGCCCGCCCAATTCGCCCGCAAGGCTGCGTGGCGCTGCTTCTAGCTTGAAAATATGTAGTAAAATAAAAAAAAATATACGCATAATATTATAACGTATAAAGGAAAGATAGTAAAGTAAACTTTCTAATCAATATAACCCAAGCCGCTTGTCCGAGTTTAATAGATTGCCTGCCACAGGCGATATCGTCGGCACTTAACGTAATAGCCCTCAGATAGTTATAAAATCAAACACTTACAAACAGTCCGCTTTGGTAATAACTTAGCAAAGATATTTTTTCGATTCTACACACTATATTTTATGCTATGATATTAACCCAAATTGAGCTAATAGAAAATTTGTTTTATCAATACAATAGTAACATAATTTAAAATTGAAATTTGTTTGTTTAAGGCGCTTATCTGTGGAACTACTGTTACGATTTAAAAATTATTTCAGTGTTAGATAGCTTATCGTGAAAGACTAAAGGCTATAAACCACGCTACGACCAACACGATGGCAGTCACGCGAGTAAAACCAGGGCCGCTACTAGTAGTATTTAAATACAAATCAGTTGGAGTATTTGAAATCCCCTATTTAGATAGAGTATCTTGTATCGTTGTGACCTGCTCATATCTTATCTTCTCGTTATCGTACCTTATCAAGGTTTCAAGAACTACATCCTCGTCACTGAGGTGTGTAGTTAGTTCAATTTTTTGTAATTTTCCTCGATAAACCTTACCGGTACCGATTCATATATCCCCTGCGCCGATATATCATTTAATGACAAACATCCTAGGACTGTGATTTAGGGTCAATTCATACTAGCGCAGAGTCGAAGCGCATCGAAGCGTCAAATTCCTAACAATCAAAGCGAAGTCGCACGAATGCGCGCGTATTCGCGTGAATTAACGCGAGAATGCGCGCTTTTTCGTGGCATTAGTGATGGACACTAGTTGCCAGTTGAATTTTTGGACCAAATAAATTAATTTCTCGTCGTTTTCCATTGTGATTCACTTCGACACAAGACAGTTTCCGTCCGATTCCGATTGCCGACTGACCAGACGGCGCGTAGTTCGCCTAATAGCCGCTTGGCTTCGCGCGAATGCGCGCGCACCAATCAGAGATGCTCGCGCGCAGGCGCGCGAATTCACGGGCAGTTGAGGGAATTCGCGCGCCTGCGCGCGAGCAAGTCTTTTTTTTTTCCTTGGAAGAAATATGTGCATTACATTGTGGAAATATGGGTGAATTTGCTATGCGCTTCGACTCTGCGCTAGTATGAATTGACCCTTAGTCAGAATTACTGATAAATATAAGCCTTGCGTAGCTGGTGCTTTCAGTACATCATAGTGTGCTATGGTGTACTGAGAGCTCTTTAATGTTCACTTTAGGGTCTTTTGCAGAAATAGTTTAGTCGCATGTGTCACTATCAATAATAATATAGCTTATTGCAGGTTGATTTATATCTATATGCGTCATCATCATCATACCGATCTGATTAGCCCTTCTTGAAAATTAACATTGAAATAGGCCTCTATCGAGCAGTCGGTCCACTGCTGGATAGAGGCCTGTTTCAATGTTTCAGTGAACGCCGAGACGACTGATCTCCTGCTACTCGCATCCATCTCGGACCAGCTATTGCACTGTAATCGTCTTCTCACCCGGTGAACGGTCGACCAACCCTCCGTTTTCCTAAACGCGGCCTCCACTCCAGAACTTTTGTGGCCCATCTGCCACCTGATCTTCTGAGTGTGTGACCAGCCCATTCCCACTTCAGCGAGCTTATTCTTCGCCTGATATCGGATACTTTACTTATCTACCTTATGACTTCGTTACGAATTCTTTCGGACAAAGAAACACCCAACATAGCGCGTTCAATAGCCCGCTGAGCTACCGCAAACTTGCGGACCAATCCTAACGTTGTGGTTTTTTTTTGTCTCTATTCCGGCCATGTTGTATACAAAATTCGCGCACATATCTCCCCAACAGATACATCGTTTGCAGAAATTGCAAAACAGGTTCCTGCGTACGGCCACTGGTTGCCCCTGGTACGTACGCAACATCGATCTACATTGTGACTTCAAATTGACCTCGATTAAGGGCCACTTTAAAGAACTCTCTCAAAAGTTTTTCGATATGGCCCTGAATCACCCGAATAATCTTACAAGAAAGACGCCGGTGTACGATCCGACGCTAATAACCGACTCCCGATATCGTCGGCCGAAGCACGTATTGCACGACGCCGACGACGCGATAGCCGTAGCAGTTGCTAAGTCCACCCTTGCACACAAGCAAAAACACACCCAGACACGCATCCGCAGCAAAATGCCAATAGGGCAAACCCACGGATAGCAGGTTTTAGTCGGTAGTAGGTAGTAGTTATAGCTACACGACCTGACCCGACAAACTCTTCAGGCCCCCTTGGATCGGTTGGACAGTGCATAAATGCATTCCCCTCCTGCTAGAACCAATTCGAAATACACCGCTCGTACCGGTCGAGCGTTGAAACCTTACATATAGTTACACAGCTATAAGACATATGACTGACAGAATGACAAACTCACACACCGCTTACGGAAACGAGCCCGGGTTCGAATCCGTAAGACGTGAGCTTAGATAAATGC
This sequence comes from Eumaeus atala, assembly GCA_017140195.1. Lineage (NCBI taxonomy): Eukaryota > Metazoa > Arthropoda > Insecta > Lepidoptera > Lycaenidae > Eumaeus > Eumaeus atala. The sequence goes on along the minus strand of JAFELO010000236.1, from coordinate 520,446 downwards.
AGAAATAAAATAACGCGATCTTAGAGAGCTCTAATAATAAAAACTAAAATATGATCACGGCTTCTAGCCGATTCGAAGCGCAAATCGACCCCACCCGTCAGAGGATGGGGGAGGAGGCCGGCCTCCTCTGACAAGCCGAACCGAAAGACGAGCTCAACTTTCCTTATACACGTCCCGTAAAATTAAACGGCATCGTGCGGGCGCCGTCCCACTAACGTGGGGAGGGGGACCGTTTCCCCCTTTTCAGTCCCAAAAATAAATCACGATAGGGTAATGCCCACAAAAACTCCAGTTTGCTTCTTCCCATCTGCGGGAAAGGAGGGGGGTCTGTCCCCCTTTCGTCAACCTAAAACCTGTAAACAAAAAAGTCTTCCGTAGACTTCACAAACTGTAGGGGCGAGGGTAACAGCGCTGCCACCAGTAATAGGTCCCTCTGAAAAAAAAAAAGTAACAGAAACACAGACAGACTTTCGCATTCATAACATTAGCATAGAAATCTATAATTCCTATTGAACTATTATTGTCATAAAGTTAATTGGAGAATTTTGATGAAATAACAGAAATGAATCGGTTTTAAATTGTTTGGAATCGCTTCATCATCGGCAGTAGCAGGGAAGAGAGGAGACATTAAAGATTTTGTGAATTATTTATAATTCTGTATGTGAATGACTCGGATTTCATCAATTTTAGGCTTTCCATTTATTGTAGTAATGAGAAAAGCACAAAACCATGACAACTGGTGATTAAAACCATTAACACGCGACCTTTAGCAATGAGAAACGCGACCATGGAGAATTCGCACCAACAATTTATTTCTGCTGTTTAGTAGCGTGTGGATCTATTATATGTCAAATACTGAGCATTTGAGTGAGGCACCTTATCCACTGACACGTGGACACTGTCTGAATATGGAATAGAACGAAACTTATTGTTTTTTTTTATAGAATAGGGGGACAAACGAACAATCGGAGCGTTTCAACATCTGCCGACGCCCATGAACATCAGCATAATTGTGCCGACCGATGCGTTTCCCTTCTTTTCACCCCCCCCCCTAGGGGGCCACCGGCTACTCACAAACCGCACGAAAAGCGACACGGCGGTATCAAGTGAGCGAGAGGTACCTCCCCGCTTGTGCTGTCCCAATTCAGTTGCATAGGAAAATGTAGTATCATGCACCATGCATGGCATTACCTCCTCCTATACAGCATGGCACTACCTCTTTAACGTTATCTAGGAACAATAATGATAATTATTACTATTACACAATTCATCACGTAGCCTAGCCACCTATTCTAAGATACATGGAATCATACATGAAAAGAGGTATAGTAAAATGAAGATGGAAATAACACTTGGTAAACACACCCAATCGCATTGGTCAGAGCGCAACTACGTCATTAAGCTTACTTACTTGTTATATGTTTTTAAGGGAAACCTACCATTGGCCTTATTTGTTTTGTAATCGTTTGAAATATCTTTCCTATGTGTAGCGCTGTTGATTTTCTTAATAAATAAAAAAAAAATTAGTAAAACACTTAAAAAACTTAACTTTAAATAATGAGTTAGATATCTATACACTTAAATAGATATCGTGGTCAGGAAAGGGCACAAAAGTGTATATGATTATGATTAGGTTGAGCGAATTGAGTCCAACTATATCCTATACTACATACATTGCGTTTCGTGGAACACTTTACGAAAGAACTGCTACAGTTTTAAGTTTCAGCTCAACCTAATGATTTAATTATATGTTCAATGTGTTTATATATAAAAAGAACTCTCAAGCAGCGCATTTTTGTTTGTTACATAAATTTCTTGAAAGCTTTAATCTATATAAATGAAAGCACGAAATCTCAGAAACTATAACACCTACAAACTTTAAATTTAGCAAATGAAATTCAACGCCTAAAGATGCACTTTTGGGGGTGAAGTACACGGGCGAAACCGGGAGTGGCTGCTAGCAATTATATGCGGCGGTGTTAGTAACGTGACAATAAAATCGGGAAACAATCATTCATGTGTGTCTAAGACTGAACTCACAATTCGAAGGAAAATGTTTGTGAATGAACCAAAAGATCGCTGTAACGACAATTTATTGCAAACCTTTTGTATGTCATAAGGGGGAAATACGCCGTGAGTTCGTTCTGATGACCGCCGACGCCGATAAACATCCGCATAATTGCTATGCAGATACAACGTCCCACTTTCTTCTTCCTCTCGAATGGGTCATCGGCAACTCACATACCACACTAAACGCAACAGCCAAGTTGATACTTTAGAGCAGTATGATGTAAGCGAGAGGTACCGCCCCTCTCCAATTCGGCTGCATTGTAGCATAGCACTACCTCTCGCTAAAATCTCCGGATAAGTTGTCGACTATATGAATGAAGTAACTTATTGAATGTCTGTGGTTGTTGGTCATTCGATACAAACCACAATGGCTGCTGAACACTGTGGTTAGTCGTTATTACTTGCTTGGATCGTAAAAATCGAGCTTGGATTCATCTTGGACTGTTGATTATCTCTTAAGTCACACAGTTATAGATAATCACTTCACGCCAGTGTGAAGGATGCGAACTAGACGAAGGGAATCTTGTGTGTTCGTTACACCTGAGAATAGGCCGTTACGTCGTAAACTTCTGTTGTAATAACATTTAATATATAGGGTAGACGAGCAAGAGAAACCTCTTGAAGACTACCACCGCGCAGAGACATTTGCTTAAATTCATGGAGATGCGTTGCCCTCCTTTCATCCTCCACCCCAAAGGGCCTATAGGATAGCACAATCTCTTACTCTATGGCTGGAGTGATAAAAGTAATAATAGGGGGCAAACGATATATCAAAGCATTTTGACGACTACCAATCTCCTCATTATTGTTGTTGTCTTCTACTTCTTCTTTCTTCCTCCGCCCCAATGGGCCACCAGCTACACGGACACCGCACGATACGCGATAGTATAGGTGTCACATTGCGGCGGTATCATGTAAACAGGAGGTTACCTCTCCCGATCGTGCATCCAACAATAATGATGTGGTCAGTAGTCATGAAAAAGCCTTGATTGCTCGTTTGCCCCCTATACTCTATAATAGCAAACTTAAAGCTATTCCGCCGTGGGTCGCAGCTAGTCTTGTTACGAACGTCCTATACTGACCGATCTAAATGCATGACACTGACATTATTATAAGCTTACGTGACTGATAGTACGTGATATCTAAATATTACATCATCATTATACTTAATTATCATCATAATGTGCTTTTATCAGTCCAGCTATATTGTAAGAGATTGTGCTATCCTCAAACACAGACGAATTGGCCCTACACGACGGAAAGGTACCTAGACAGTCACACCGAGACTGTTCGTTTTATCACCCTACTCCATTTTAATATCGCAAAATATTGTACAATGTATTGGTGCCAAAATGAGAAAACACAATGAACAGTCGTAAAAAAATGACAGATGCCAAATTCAAACTAACTTTTTCTATTTTTAATTGCAACACTATTTATGGCCAGACTAAGACTACTGGCAAATGACTAACCACATTTTATTACTATGCGGTCGAAAACCATTAATGATTTTACTATGAATCATATACGATATTATTTGTTCATAAATTCACATTCGCATACATACAACACTTATTTACCTTCCTGCATATGTGTATTGTGTCACTCGCATGCAATACCTCATGGTATTGCATGCGAGTGACACGTTACACATATGCAGGAACTACGTAGCCCTAGACCATGCATGCAATACCATGAATCAGATAACTAGGCCTAAAGGTAATATGCAACATGCAACACATATGTTGTGCACTCTTGCACGCTCGCGTGAGCATATTCAGTAGCGCAACAATAGGTTAACAACAAGTAGGCGAAATGCCATGGCTTCAGAACATTGCCCACGTTTGTAACATAACATTCACTCAAACCCCGGTCATGATCCTCTCCATGAGCCAAACGTTCACGTCTGCGCCGAGGCCTTTTTTCCTAATGCCCCCGACGTCAGGGT
>JAFELO010000236.1:499175-516254 GCA_017140195.1 Eumaeus atala | reverse complement strand
TCCATGAGCCAAACGTTCACGTCTGCGCCGAGGCCTTTTTTCCTACCGCCCCCGACGTCAGGGTCGAGGGAAGACAGACGTCTCGGTCCCTCTGGCCATGATAATAATAGTTAAATTTGCTATTACAAACACTCTCAAATCGGGATGCATCTTTCCCATCTGGGTCCCTCCGGCGATCCCAAACCTAGTCTCGTCGCCAGACGAGCACTCATACCAATCCGATGAAGCTGTATCAGGCTTCTCTTCGCTTCTACAGCAAACGTCCAGGTCCGAAAAAAATACTCAAAACACTTGGCCATACTTATATCGATCACAATCACTGACTAAAATCAAGATATTTCATGAAGATAAACGTAAGCCGCTATATTGAAGAACGTCTCGCAAAGACAATCCGGCTAATCGTTGGCCCGCTACATAACAAAACAGCTCTGTTTGTGAAAATGGCTAGCCGTAATGTAGTACAGTGACTTTATACGACTCGACTGTGACATTTACTCTTGCATATGCGTATACTTGTACATCCAAAACGCAAAGCGTGATTAGCGAAATATTGCTGGCAATTGTTTAAAGTCATGAAATCCCATAACGTGACGCTCAACTCTATGAAATGTTTAGCGATCTTTCGATCCGCACACTAGGGTAGTGTCCCGCCTATATTAATGTCGCCAACTGGTAGTTGCATTAAATGTTTACTCACGATTAGCTGCGATTACTAAAACCAATATGGCTCCTTGAGCAAATTCTACAGCCTTATACTTGTATATTGTACATAGTCGAAGCGTTTCGGAACGCGTCGACCAGCATAGTCCTTCCTCCCCTCCAATGAGCCACCGGAAAGTGGAATCTCACGAACAGAACGAACCGTGACGGCTATCACTTTGCGGTGATAAGCGAGAAATACCTACCCTGTCTTGCCAGACTAAATCAGCTGCGATGTTTCTGTGATAATACATCTTACTGAAACAAGTAATTGAACAAGCAAATAGAAAAACCGAGTGTTCTATTTTAAAGAAATCGTTGACAGATCGATCAATTGAGTATATTTTATAGATATAGATAAGTACATAGATGCGGGACACAAGAACCTGGATATGATATGAAAAATAAACATACTTCTAATGTTTATTTTCCTGCAGATCAATATTTGGCCCTATTCTTCAGAGTGTGTGACCAGCCCATTGCCACTTCAGCGAGCCTATTCGTCGCGAGATATCGGATACTTTATTTCTCTGCCTAATGACTTCGTTATGAATTCTGTCGGGCAGAGAAACACGCAACATAGCACGCTCAACATCCCGTTGAGTTATCCAAACTTGCGGACCAGTCCTAAGTTAGGAGGCCATGTTTCATCCCTATAAGCCACCACGGGGATGACTCATTGGTTGAAGACTTTCGTCTTCAAGCTCTGCGGTATAGACGACGTAAGAATGTGACAAAGCTTCCGAAATGTTCGACCCTACTTAATCCTTCTATCTTCTTCTTCCTTCCTTTTTGAAGTTATATTTACCTAATGTCAATAGTTGTCCGAGGTAGACGTATTCGTCTACGACTACGAGGATAGCACCATCGACGGTGACCGGCCTAGGAAGAACATGTTCGTTGAACATTACCTTTGTCTTGTCCAACTTCATCACCACGTCGCAACATTTCCTGGAGAGCTTCTCCAACGATTCGGCCAACGACATCGTCGGCGAAACGCAGATGTGAGAGGCACTTGCCATCAATACTTATGCCGCAATCTGCCCAGATAAAAGTCTTCAAGACGTCCTACAAAGCTTTAGTGAACAGTTTCGGAGAAATAAAATCTTGCTGCCGAACTCCTCGATGCAATTGGATTGTTCTTGTTTGATCTCCCGGACATAAAAGCCATAAAAGCGTCATATAATGCTCTCAGTACTTCGACATATCTCCAATCGACCTGACATCGCTGTAAAGCTTCCAGAACAGCACAGGCTTCGACAGAGTCAAAAGCTATTTCATAGTCCACAAAGGCTAGACACAGCGGCTGATTGTACTCATGTGTCTTTTGTACAACTTGTATGGTGAAAGTGTGGTTAACAATCTAAATCTTCTGAGAAAACCCTCTCATTTAAAATCTCTGGCTTAGAAGAAATGGTAACCCCAGAATCAGTCCTAACCTTTGTCTGATGACCTCTTCCATGCTTTTCCACAAAACCTTTGACCATCTATTCGGGTCATTCGCTTCGGTAACCCGTTGTGTATTTGAGCAGCGAAGGTCGCGGCGCATTAATCTGCGGATTCGCTTTGAAAGAATCTTGACATCGGCAGACGTAACGTCTTCGTGTGCTCTGCGTTCCCTCATAAGTCCGAGCGTCACATCTGAGAGTTTAGCTTTCCTGCACGTGTACTTACTCCTACAATATCCTTCACCCACGACCCGCATGCAACCAATCACGCCACTCATGGCCTCGTCAATTGCTATTGTATTTCCGACATATCTAGGGCATCGAACCGGTTTTATAATTCCAGTTGGATTTTTTTGTAACCTACCGTGGTTCGTCGGAAGTTACATCCAACAGGATGTACTCATCGGACACGGTCGCGTCAAAAGCATATATTTAGAGAGTCTCTAACCAATCGGTGATCACCTCCGGTTTTAAACCTGTTGATCACGGTGACATCCCTAAATATATGCTTTCGGTCCGTCATAATAAATCAATCTCGTTCCTTGTCACAGTATCGGGGCTCTGCAATGTCCACTTCCTAAGGGGCTTCTTCTTAAAATAGGAGTTCATTAAGAACAGGCCGTCTTCCTCGAGGAAGTTTAACAGTATTTGCCCCCTGCTATTCTTAGCACCTCTTGTTCCACCGTTGCCGTGGCCGCTACCGTGGCCAAGACTAGTGGAACTACTGGGAACTAGGGGCCGTATCCTTCTGATGTCGTCCATTGGAAGGAAATGATCGTAATTACCTAACTGAGCGGGCGGATTGGCAATCGCAGATTGGGTTTCGGACCGGCGCCACTGCTGCCTGTCGCCGATCCGATCGATGTTACCGCCATCACTCGGCGCGAGCGCTGTCCGGTGCTCCAGTCTATTTCACTGTCACTATGAAACAGACGGTACACTTGTTGTTAAGAGACTAGTGCCCTTTGACGACTCATACGTTACGAACCTTGGACTTGGATTGAGTATGAGGGTTGGGCCGCCCCACACAATTTTTTTGATATTATTCGTAAATTTGTTATTTATTGTTCTATTGACGAGACCCGTTAAGTTTGTTTCCTCGTTTCTTTTCAAGACAGGGCTAGGTTTAAACCGGTGGTAGATTTGATCGATGACGTTCAAAAAGTAATTGAATAAAAATATTTTCGTTTCATTTCATGAGCGCTGCAGGTTCATCTGAACAGACGGTTCTGGTATTAAATTTTATAAATTCAATAATCTTAATCTATATGTTTCTTTCTTTTTCTTCGTCTTCTTATATATAAATAAAATAAAACTCCTAAAAGTACGTAAGCCCATGACTTCCGAATGGCTGTACCGAATATAATAATAATATAATTATTCCATTATATTTGATTTTTTCATTAATTTGATTGAATATGATACGGAAAATTTAAATAAGGTTGAACAATTCACACTTGATGACTAAAGTACCAGTTGAGTAATGTTACTCACATTGAACGTAACCGGGACAAAATATTCTGCAATTATGACATGACAACGCCGGTCGGATCAGCTAGTAAAGCCGCCAGTATAACCACCGGGAAGTTATCAGACAAAGTGAATTCGGCTAATTTTTCTTTGGCACCAGTCAAGTAATTACAATTTATATATATTTACTGCGTTAATCTAACCGCACAGGCCTACCTAGTACAGGCGCACTAAAACCCACGGGTACGCACGGCAAACTAGATAAGCGTAATACATGCCTCATGGAGTGTGCATGATAAGATAATCCTGATGACACCAATATTATTGTGAAATGTTCAATCATGCTCCAACATGTACTATTCTCATATCCGGTTGAAACGTACTGACTGCCCGCAATACACTATAAGATTAAAACTTCGTGAAAAATCAAACTATAATTTCAAAAGGCAAACCATCAACAATTCTCGTAATTTATAGCGATTTTTCTTAAGTGATAAACATTCGCATAACTCAGTCCTTCCTATACGTTGCTCTTCTTCACCTCAACCTCAAAAAAAACCTAGACATGATTAAATATGAATTTGTAGATGGATTATACAACCTCTTTCTTTTATTAAAAAGGTTAATACGAGTGCTTGTCAAATGACATGCAGTACTTTTCAAATAATGAATAGGCCTTAGCCCAGTGGAAATATAATAATTAATTAAGAAGCACTTAAGTTTTGCCTTACTGTTATATTCAACTGCACAATTTCATTATCGTACCAAGTGCTTGCTATGAATAGACTGTGTATCGTCAAAAAGCACTTAAGTTATAAACCTAGAATTTTTTATGGCTAAAGGTAAACCTTTTTGTAACTAGGGGGGTAATTTTTTATGATTAAGCTTTTCCTCCTCGCGTTCGAAGCTTGTTGGTGAATATCGACGGCCTAGAGGTCCACGCATTAGAGGTTTTGCTGATATTTCTTTTTTTTTAGAAGGACGTATTACTGTTGGCGGCGCTAATGCCCTCGCCCCTACAGTTTATGTGTTTTCCTCCTTCACCCCATTCCCTGCAATGGGCCACCGGAAGGCGGAAACTGACGAGCCTCACGAAACGTTACAGCAAAGCTATTCTGCGAAAGAAATTTAGCAATGCCACAACCTCTCTTCTCTTCTACACAATACTGACAATCTCTATTCGAGCGATTTCCATTAAATCTTCGGACTGGATTTTCTTGCTGTTTTTACAGCATAATTTACAGAGCAATTCCCAAGGATGGTTTTAGTGTATAATTTGTTGCTGTTATTCCCCGGTGAAGTCGAGGCGGATCGCTAGCGACTTCGATGTTATCATAAAAAGTACACAAGAGTTGACTATCTTTTTTTTTCGGCGATTCCCGAAGAAGGTTCTAGTGTATAAGTTGTTAAGGTAAAAATCCGGCCCGTGCTGTTCACAGGAGAAGCGGATTATATATGAATAATAGGATCTTTGCTCGCTACTCCGGGCGTAATGGTTGAGTCTACAATCAAAATCAATTTAAATTGAAGCGGAAAAGCTAATTAAAAACATTGAATCTTATTTATACTATCTAATGATTGAAGGTACCCCATAATTTGTGGAATGGATGATCATCATCAGCCCCGCTGAACATAGGCCTCCACTATAGAGCGCTATAGGGCACATAAATAGGAATGGATATGAAATCCAATTCCGTATTCAATTTGACAGCAACGTACAAAAGAAACTTAGTTAAAACGTTTTTGAGAGCTAGTATCTTCAGGAAAAAACAACAAAACAGACACACAAGTAGTTTTTAGTAAGAGGCCAGGTTGCATTGCGGCGGAATTGGGCCGGCACGACCGGGGTGGTACCTCTCGCTCACATGCCGGCAGGAAGTGACAGTTGCGCTGTTACGTTTCTCGCGATTTCTGAATAGCCTTTCACCCATTGAAGGGGAGGAGGAAAGACGGACAACGCAGTTGCATAACTATTATTTTTGGAAGAGGTAGTGCCATGCTACATTGTAGGAGGTAGTGCCATGCATGGTGCATTACACTGGATCCTCCTATTCAACGGAAATGGACCGACACTCTCGCTCAATTAATACTAACTAAATAAAGTGACGTGAAAAGTTTGTGAGTAGCTGTTGGCTCACGGGGGGAAGGTGAAAAGGGGGCAGGGACACATCGGCATAATTATACTGATGTTCATGGGCATCGGTAGTCGTTGAAAGGCTCCGACTGCCCTTTTGTCCCCGTATAATATAAAAAATAGGCGGATGTTTATGTGCATCCACAGTTACCAATATACCAAGGAAGGTTATAGACTATACAATATGACGCTACGACAAATAGGAGTAGGCTTACTCCTATGGCAGCAGGCGATGCTAGTTAGGAATACAAATAGTTTAATTTGTCGGTATAATTTGTCGCTTTGTGTTGTCGTGCCGTTATATATAAGTACATACACAAGTATGAATGTTTAATGCGTATAATTATGGATAAATATTTAATAACGCCTACTAATGTGCACAAGTTATAGAAGTAGATGTTATTCTAACTTTAAACATAGACGCTTTGTTTCTCAAAAACATTACTCTGGTAATAACCAGAGTAATGTTTTTGAGAATTTTTTTTTTTTTTTATAATAATACAATAAGAAATTTTTTCACTATGGTTACTTAATTACTCTGTTGTGCGTACGTTATTCAAAGTCATAAAAGACGGGAAACACTTGGCAAAGCGTATGTTTGTATTAGCTAAGAGGTAATGCGAGCAGTTATTGATAGGCTTTTGTCTTTAACTTAGTTGACATGGATAAAAAATATTATTCACGGGTCTAACAGCCGATTAATCTTCCTACTGGGTGTGGCAAAATTTGAACAGTCTACTGGCGGAGAATATGTAAATCCGACACTGCTCTGATCTGTACTTCATTATATTAATTACTTCAGAACTAAATAGTCTTGTCTACTTCAGTAGGATTACGTATTTCCGAAGTAAATAAGATTAAATAGTTTCCAATACTATTAACTCATAAATATTATTTCAATCGCTTCGTTAATTATTTCAAATTCCGATAACAATTTCGTCTTTAATTTTTCATGAATTTATTGAGCCGTTATAATGAATTTTATCATACTCCAGGATGTAAATGAGCGTAAAAATTCATAAATTTCTTTTTGTTGCTTTAAAAATAAAAATGATACCCAGCCATCATAATTTGACGCATGGCGTGTTCAGGTGTTCAGACTGAATACAGATTTTAAGTACTTGTTGTCAAAGCGGCACCAATCATCATTTCAAGTGTCTAGTTGCGTGGTTCCTGAGAGCCTTGCGACAGACTTGAGTACATCTTTTTATTGACTCGGGGAAACGAATTTCAACTGTCTAGTTGCGTGATTCCTGAGAGCCTTGCGACAGACTTGAGTACATCTTTTTATTGACTCGGGGAAACGAATTTCAACTGTCTAGTTGCGTGGTTCCTGAGAGCATTGCGACAGACTTGAGAACATCTTTTTATTGACTCGGGGAAACGAATTTCAACTGTCTAGTTGCGTGGTTCCTGAGAGCCTTGCGACAGACTTGAGTACATCTTTTTATTGACTCGGGGAAACGAATTTACGCGCCATCACCGGCCTCGACTGGGGTCCGGTGGTGCGTGTAAATCAATCTGTGCAGATGTCGCGCCGTTCGTTAAAAGACCTACATCTATCAGTGGGCTGACATGATGTTGACGACATGAGAATGTTGTAAGAGGTAGTAAATAACGTCAAAAAGTGACAGCATGTTACGTTTCGTGCGGTTCGTTAGAAGCCAGCGGTCCATAAGAGTGGACGAGGAAAGCAGGGAAACGCATGACAACAATAATTCTCTGGGTGTCGGTAGCTGCCAAAAGCCTCTAGTCTCCCGTTTGCCCCATATACTATTTTTAAAAATTATAATTCTTATAGTGAGAAGAAAAACTTGTATTGGTACATTATTAGACATCATTTCTTACAATAAAACTATTTTTGCGGTTAATTAAATAAACGGCGGTAAAATCCGTATAAATGGTTTAATTGTAATGAGTAAAATTTGCGTAAACTTAAGACATCGAGACATCACTTTACAAATATTAATTCCGTCTTTTATTAAATTGGGCGAGTCCGAACGCAGCACAGGGTTATTCTGAAGTACTATAATTTATCATTTTGCATAATATTGCGATAGCTAACATGACCCAGCAACGTCCAGGACATCGTGGGTGGATCTTATTCAAATGGCACCCACATCGCATCACAATGGTGAGCTCACAGTATTTCAACATAACACGACAGCCAATTAACGTTTGATCTCATTTTTACAGACCCCACCCAACATCGGTTAAAACTTTAGGGTACCGAAGAATGAAAGATTTTTAACGGGCTTGGCCCACCACTCATTCCCACCACTGGTACTCCTGTGTCGCCAGGTTCGAGAGCGTGATTCACTATGAACTCTTTGATATGACCGCGGAGAGCCCGAGGGAAAATCTAAAACTGACTAAGGACCCGTAACGTGTATATTCAGAAGAAAATAGGAGTAGGATGTAATTCCAATTTTCCTCCCCAATTAAAGTATCTGCTGCTGCACTCGGAAGAGTGTGAGTAAACTTGTACACAGTCAAACGGACCACCCTAACTGGTGCATGAGGCACATATCAAGACACGGCAGGTGGTGCATCAGGGGTATTGTGAATTGACAGGTTTAATTCTGCAATAAAATCCTCAAAGGAAGTTCTACTTTCGCGATCCAGATATCGTAGTTTACCAACCCAGAGGGGGCTGGATTCTTTTAGATCTGCTCCGTAATTAATTTATTTCCTGCGGGCGCTTGTACGACGTTGCGTAGGTGGTGTGAATGGAGTCTAAGAATTGAAAGTAATAACTAACTGTATAAACTTTAAACTAAGACTGGAAACAGCGCAATGTCGGGAGGATAGATTTTTCAAAACCATGACAGTAAAATTAGACTTCGCTATATAATTACCTGCGCAAGTTTGATTATCAATTTGAAAACCAATCGTTGTTGATGCCGAGCTTTGATATTGCTCTAGAACGAGTACGAGGTCCAAGTTGTATTCGCGCGTAATTTGCTAAGTTCAAGTAATGCGTGTTTTCGTTGATTGTATGTATTGTCGCTTCTTGATGTAAATTCATGTTAGCACCTGAATAAATAAATAAACTTTATATACTTTTTCCACAGTTGTTTATTTTCAATTTACAGTTACGAGCCCAAATCCAAACAATGGCTGAACATGCGACTAGAATTATAGTACTCAGGAGCCGGACTAAATGTAACGTATCGCTTCTGAACATATTGAAGATGATGGATGCTCAGGGCCGGTGTTACAGGTTGCAATGAAAGTTGCAACCGATCGGCCCATTATGACCACAAGTGGGAAATTAATCAAAAATTTTTCAGACCTTCTAGTTAATGTGAAGCATTTTGTGGTAGTTAAGTGTAAAATAGCTTCAAAATAATTTAATAGTAAACTGTGAAGCCGGCCCCCCGAATATTAATACGTTTTTTTGTACAGACGGCTAGCAAACAATTCGAGCCTATTGACGACACTACCGTTGCCCATAGACATTTGTATTATTGCTGTAATGTAGTTGTGTTACCTTCCATTCCCCCACCCCTCAAACGGGCCACCTTCTACTCACAGACCACACGAAGTAAAACGGCACAACTATCACTTTACTTTAGGTCGCGGTCGTACCGGCCCAATTTGACTGCAATGCAGCATATCACTGTCTCTATTATGTAATCAAATGACGTGTTTTATCTAAGGATAAAACTGTGAATGAACTGTCTGTCTGCGAAATAAGATAATAAAGATATACTATCTCAAATTGGTGAAAATCATGTCCGATAGAACATGATTCAGAAGCAAATCGTATCGCCCTGATACAGCTATCAATGTCATAGAACGTAAGGAAGTTCCATGACACTGATAGCTGTATCGACAGACCACAGACTTCGAGACAGACAGACAGACGACTGCCAACCCTGGATAGGGTTTTACAAATGGAAAAATCGACGTTATAGAATTCTGGTAACACTCGGATAGATTCAACCGCAATGTAGCAATGACGTTTTACTTATCATTCACTAGCTGTAGCCTGCGTTTTCACCCGCGTAATATTATCTATCCCAAGGGAACCATTGATTTTTGAGACAAAAATACTTTTTATGTTATTCCAGAACCCGTGCCGTAGTTAATAACATTTTTTTTGCATAAAACAAAACAAACACCCGTTTGTTTTCCTACTACTATAGAATAAGAGAATTAGTAGGATATAAAAGGGAAACAAACACCCGTTTGTTTTCCTACTACTATAGAATACAAGAATTAGTAGGATATAAAAGGGAAACAAAGACCCGTTTGTTTTCCTTCCACTACAGGATACAAGAATTAGTAGGATATAAAAGGGAAACAAACACCCGTTTGTTCTCCTACTACTATAGAATAAGAGAATTAGTAAGATATATAAGGGAAACAAACACCCGTTTGTTTTCCTTCCACTACAGGATACAAGAATTAGTAGGATATAAAAGGGAAACAAACACCCGTTTGTCTTCCTTCCACTACAGGATACAAGAATTAGTAGGATATAAAAGGGAAACAAACATCTTTGTTTTCCTACTACTACAGGATACAAGAATTAGTAGGATATAAAATGAAAACTAACACGCGTTTGTTTTCCCACTACTACAGGATACAAGAATTAGTAGGATATAAAAGGGAAACAAACACATGTTTGTTTTCTTTATATATCCTACAATATTTTTTTTAGTATTTTTTAGTTCATAGTTAGTATTAATTACTCATAATCCGAAGGTGTATGTAAGGTACATACCAAATTATTGGTATTATTAGCAGGATTATTAGCTAGTTAAGAGCCTCAGAGGTCTAGTGGTTAGCGCTTCGGACTTTCTTCTTTTTCGGAGGGACCTAATACTAGTTGGCGGCGCTAGTCCATTCTCAACAGTTCGACTGACTACGAAGACTTTTTGTCTTCAGGTTTGAGGAGACGATAGGGGGACAGACCCCTCCCCCCCCCCTCTTTTCCCGCAGATGGGAAGAGATGAACCGGGTTGATTGTGGGCGTACCCTATAGTGATTATTTTTGGGACCGAAAAGGGGGAAGCGGTCCCCTCCCCACTCTAGTGGGACGGCGCGCGCACGATGCCGTTAAAGTTGCGGTGTCGTGGATAAGGATAATTGAGCTCGTTTAGTGTTTGGCTTATCTGAGGAGGCCGGCCTCCTCGCCCCCCCCCCTCTCTCTCTGACGGAGGGGGTCGATTTTCGCTACAAATCGGCAAATGCCGTATTCTTAATTTATTTATTATTAGAGCTCTCTAAAGTCGCGTTATTTTATTACTATCAATCTAAGCTCTCGACTTACGGATTCGAACCCGGGCTCGTTTCCGTGAGCGGTGTGTGAGTTTTGCGCTTCGGACTTCCATTCCATTAGCGAAGGGGTACGTAAGCGGGTTTGCGGCGCACGTTACGCGCGCGAGCGTGGATTCGAATACGCCCGGAATCTAGATTTTTATCTATTTACTATAATATTCTTTATAGCTGAAAGTAGTCGCACTTTGGAGAAGAGGAGGAAAGTCTATGGATGTCGGTAATCGTCAAAATGATCCGATCGTTCATTTGCCCCCCTGTACTGTAAAATAAAAAATACATCTCAAATAATATATTTTAAAAAATCTCAAATTTATAAAATCATAAAATATATTTCCGCAGGAATGTAACAATAAAAGTTTTTGCAGGCCTATGTGAACGTGGTCTGCTAAGTCCATAGACTAATGTTACTTCTCTCCAAGTCTGAACGTTGTTTAGCCTCTCCGCTCGACAACTCATAACGTTTGTTGAGGGAACGTTGCAAACGTGTAGTGGGCGGTCACCAAACCCTTTTAGTGACTACTGGCGGTGCTGTGGATATAAGAAACATTTATATGTTTAGTCTTCGTAGTCAGTCGAACTGTTGAGGCTGGACAAGCGCCGCCAACCAGTATTAGGTCCCTCCGAAAAAAAAAATTAAAAACTCAAAACTAACCAACTGTCAAACACAAAGTTCCCCGTTTACAACATTAACAGTTCTTTTTCTACTCATACTTAAGAGAATTGTGCTTTGATATAAAGAGACTGACTGGGGCGTACGTCTTAATCTATTTTTAAGATTTTTTTTTATCAGTAGATGGTCGAATGTTTGTCAGCCTTAGACATTATGTAGATGAACTGGAGTGGAATATTACTATCGATACAACAAGATAAACAAACATGTCCACCTAAACAACCTCCAGCGCCGTGAAGGGATTCCGAGAAATTCCCCGAACCAGTTGAACGTTTGAACTGGATTTTGGTGGGCGCACATTATAAGTCTTGCGATGCCTGTACTATCAAATGTGCGCGCTATACCTGGGAATCGTAAAACTATAACTGAATTTAGGGACGTCGTATCTTAAAAATTAATACAGTCGCTAATTACTTTAAATGTAAAACACTAATTTTGATATTTTCTTTGTTGTTATTGCTAATTGTTTTTACAGTCACCATAATAAGGAAAACGTACAGTAGTTTTGATCATCGCCAATGCATGGGCATACCGTATAACAAAAAGTGACGCCGCGCAGCCTACAAAAATATATTTTTTTATAAAGAGCGCATATAAATAAAATAATGGAGGCCGTCTATACCTATAGACAGAAAAATACATTCATAAAACTACGCCTAAAATATTGTCTGGTTAAAGTAGACCTACCTTGTATTTAATAGTACTGAGGGTGAACAATAGGAAAACAGTCATATCCGCCACACAAGTCCACAAATGATTCGTTTGCAATAAAAAAAACCGGTTGACCCCAAGTCGGTTTACGGACGATATAATTCGTTATTACTGTTCTCTAATTAAATTGTGAACGCTTCGCCCGATGGAGTGAAAGAGACGACAAGACTTGTAACGCTCGCACCGCCCATTCGAGACGTTACTATGACGCCAACATTTATTGATATACTGTTTATAGAAAGTGTTTATTAAAAAATGTTGCCCAACGAATGTGGCTTAAGTGGTACTAAAACATAAAGGAAAATAAAATCACATAATTTTCACTTAATTCAATGTTTAATCGAATATAAGTTTAATACTAATGACATGAATTTTTTTATCATTTTGCACGTAAACAAAAATCTTGCATACAGTCAATTATATTTGCAGGATTATAATCACAACACATACAAAGGAACTACGTATACGATTCAGAATGTAAATTAAACCGCACAAAAAATAAACAGGACAATGAGACACAGGAAAAAATACTTGTAATGAACACGTTTGTACGAGGCCATTTATTGTAAGGGCAATAATTGAAATACTCTAGTATAAAATAATAACAACATTACATTTTAAGAATTACTTAAAAATTGTCCGAATACTCTACTCTCTAGTCTAGGCTTGGTCCAGTTGCCGTCGTCGACAGGATCAAAGTGGGACTACGGGAGCAGTCCATTAGGATTGCATAAAAAACATTTTGATTTGTTAAAGTGGTTGGAATATAAAATGGCATTCGCGTATGCATTAGAAAAATATATCGATATATTGTTTGGCAGCAGCGTAAACCAATAAACATTATGTTTACCGCAAAACAAATGGTCTGGTCTGTTTACAATATGTGCACAAATAGCGCGTGATAATACTGAACCGTGTCTTTGACAGTACCTGCAAACTCGGATTGGATTGGACAATTATTTTGCGACAATTTAATACAAATGTACAGTTATCATCAAAAATCTCTAGATTTTTATGTACAGCATAACAATTTGGTCGATATACCCCCAATATACATAAATACTCCATACAACATAAATAGGTTCAAAATTATATGTCTGATTGCAAGATACAAGATTCAAGTGTTTTTCTATGGGGGAGGCGACACTACATTTGGATTTGATGCTTACTACATTTGTCATAGCCACGACGAAGTAGCAGAGCTGACAAATCATGCCCATGTACAGCGAAGCAAACAATCACATATGGTTTATCGTTGCTGTTCATTCCCTGCAACATCTGGTAGGATGTACCAAGTGTCTCGTTACAATTAAAATCAAAGCGAATAAGTGAAACAAGAACATTACAAATTACAAAACCATGTACCTCCAAATTGACTTTCTGTTGGCATTTAGGCGAACTTCGATTCCCGGCCGAAATTGCCCACGTTGTATATACGTCACAAAATTGTACAGTTACTGAAGTTCCACACTCAAAAACCTATCTCTATATTATGACATTACTCATTATGACATGGTTAGCATAAAAATACGTAAAACACCAATAATTGTACGCTTCTCATTAAACTTGTCATGACACACGGCAGTAACACACTTACTCTAATAAACATAATGACGTTTTAACTTCTACAATTGAAACTAATTT
The DNA here is from genome assembly GCA_017140195.1 of Eumaeus atala. Classification (NCBI taxonomy): domain Eukaryota; kingdom Metazoa; phylum Arthropoda; class Insecta; order Lepidoptera; family Lycaenidae; genus Eumaeus; species Eumaeus atala. The sequence goes on along the minus strand of JAFELO010000236.1, from coordinate 502,189 downwards.
TCGCTCATACGATTGACCTCTTTTATAACAAAGATGGAATAAATTAAATATATTAACACTCCACAAATGTATTCAAATTATTATTATTCTAATCATTAACATTATGACTAGTCCGTGTACTTGTTTATTCGCTATCGAATATTACGGGGCCCTTGTCCAGTTGTATTATTGCAGCATTGTACAATATACTATCCAAAATATTTAAAAAAAACTTTTAAAAAATGTACTTATTTAATTTGAACTCTACTGACAATTTTCATACGTATCTAGTTGTAATTATTTTTTTGAGATCATGAAACAAATTAATTACAGAATTTAAGTAGTAAGTATTCCTAGCCAATGGATGCTGAATAAATAACTTATGAAAATTAGAAAGTATCGTCAAAAATAAATCGAAGTAATTATGTGGTTGGTGCTATCACAGTTTTATTATAATACTTCAAATTATAACTATTTTATAAATTATCTTACATGTAGTCTAAATGACAATACGCACACAAACATACATCCTCTAATCATGTCATCGAATTTCGTTCAAACATAAAAGCTAGAAGAAAACTTTCAATACAGTTTATTGTTATGTCCCTTGAGTATATTAATGTTTTTATTTCCCGTATACATAAACGGGCGAATGCCACCATACCGCAGGTAATTCAAAAAAATAAGAATTGCCATAGGACCACAATAGTCTTTTATAAATTTATTTTTAATTTATTTATTTAATTTATAGCTATCAGCTTGCATTTGTTATCTTTGTATTATCTTATCCAATATAATTCCTAACTAATACGAGTTCGGTCGATTATTACTGTCGAAGCTGAATAATAATGATAGACATAGTACAGCGGCTATTTGGAATTATAAAAAAAAAATGTTTTATTGAATATTGAAAAATAAGAAATAAGGATTACACAATATACACAATACAATAACTTGTTACTGTCACAATCTGACATTGTAAATCAAAAATATATTTACAATTGTATTGTACTTGCCCGTCATTTATATATTTTTGAAATTAATAAAATTCAAACATATTCATGTATTAAAGATAATTGTTCTGTTTAATGTACTTTACTCAATAAGTCAAATTAAAAATAATGCTTGAAGGCAATGCAGCAATTTATTTTATCATGTTAAGTATTGTTCTATATTTTGCCTAACTGTGTAGGATAAGGTACCCACGTTTTCGAGCTGCAAAAATGATTTTAATAATTTCTGTAAATATTTTTAATTTGACTTCAAAGTTCGATGTTATTTGTATATTCACAGTTAATATGAAACCGTAACGCTTCCCTGTCGTATAACTTAGCGTCTCCTCTTAGCTCAACGTTTCATAAAAAAGCATCCCGAATAATCATCTAACGTGTGGATGATTTATGGACGTTCTATAGATGTTTAGTTAGACAGAATAACTCAGCCAACTACCCGCAAATAAATGAATATTGGAACATTATTCGTTTCAAAACATTTTTTGGATCAATACTTCAGTTTTCCCGGTGGCGTTGATGATAAAATTTGACTCACAAGAAAATATTAGGATTTGGAGACTTAATTGGCGTATTCAATGGCTCCGAGCAACTATCTAAGGAAAATGATGCCATTAAGTAGGTGATGTCTTGCCCTTAATTTACCTAATATACAATTGGTGTCAATTAACACTGCTGCAATTTAGTAATACAGGTGAGAATTACATTTTGTACAGAGCTCTTGTAAAGGACGTGTACTTTATAGCTTTGACGTGCGCTAATGTAAGTGCCTAGAACAATAGTCCTTCACAAATGAGGGCACACCATCTCACAGACGCGTGAACGACATAACTGCATGTTTCCACTCCTACTTTGGAGCGGAAACGACCGTTTCTTTATATGAATATCCATTCACGGTTATTGAATACTAGCATCGCCCCGCGGTGTCGCCTGCGTAACTCCGGTCCTATTAGTCGTAGCGTCATGGCATATAGACTTTCTCGACAAATGGACTTTCGACACAAAAATATTTTTCCAATTCCGGATAAATTTTCTAAAAGTCAAAGAAACGTAACCATTTAGCTATACTTTATAACTTCACTAAAGACAAAATAAATTACCAAAAAGGCGATTTCGACTTATGATGTTAGTCTGACTACAAGGACAAAATTTACAAAAATAATTAACAATATTAACATCTAAGATAAGGTAAAGTTTACAAATATATGCAATATGTAACAACTGTTGTTTCTTGTAAATATGTGTACCTATGCACATATAACCATTACTGAAAATCATAGTTCGATAAAATCATGTATTTACCAATTAGTAATTATATTCCAAAAAACTAAAATTAATATTCATACAATAAAAAGTTTACAATTACGCTCACTTCTATACAAATGCCTACTGCGCCATAGCTGATTGTCACGTGGCGAGTTCATAACGTCTAGTACACTCGGGGTCATGAACTTTTTAAATCCAGTGTTTGGTCCGCTATAGATAGCTATCAGACGCACAGGAAATTGACGACTTATAATAATATTATAGTGATTTAATATTTATTTAGTACCTATTTTTCAGTTCAGCTGTAGTATTAAATGAGCTTGAACAATATTGTTTTTGTTACATATTGTACGAGGATGGTTTGGAAAATGATCGGCCTAATAAAGATCCATTAAATTCTAGAAATCAAAAAGTACTTGATTAAGTTTAGATAATCAAAATTATAGGCACCTCTTATGAACGGGCTCAAAACATCATAGTCAACGAATTTTGTTTCCACAAGGTGTCTGCGAGGTGAGTTCCGCGACTGCTCTCAGTAGAACAAAAAAGGACCCGATTGACTACTTCACATGACTGTTTAGAGTTATTGGAAGCCGATGCAGATGATTTTGTGAATCAGTTTGTTACATGGGTTGATTACATTAATGTAGGCCAAAAACAAAACAACAATCGCAACAGTGGAGAAGGCTTGTTTCACCACCCCCTAAAAAGGCTAAGACGATTTTGTCGCTTATGAGAGGAAATAAAAGAAAAGCACCC
>JAFELO010000236.1:474185-499081 GCA_017140195.1 Eumaeus atala | reverse complement strand
CAAATGTCTGTGGGCGTCAGCATTCGTCAAGAGGCTCCAATTTCTCGCTATCCCTATACTATAAAAAAAGATAATAACTTCCATTAGCTCATGCATACAATAAGTGTAAGGCAAACTGGTATACCGCCATTTTTATTCATAAATAAAAAAAAAATTAATAATTAATCACTACTAAATAATTTCAGCTGAAAAACGATTCAAAAGACTCTTGCATATATATGTATCTTCTAAATATCAATGGGTGTGTGTATCCCACTATTATTAAGATACATTACGCATTGGATATGTATGCTCAAAGTGTTATTATTATCAATGTAAATTTTTGTAATTGCAATTTATCTGTCTCTTTTTTACATACCATTTTACCAAATATTTGGTAAAATACTATGTGCCAGTAATGAATTGGGTAAAATATTAGAACATTTTTTTTACATATTAAATAGATGCATGTTCATGTCATGGCAGAGATAGTACAGATTAAGCCTGACAATTATCTAATAATTTCAAGGTCAGTTTGTACTAATGCTACTTAAATAATGTGGAATGATATTGCGGAAAAAGATCCACATTACTGAATGAGTGCTTATAGACTTCAATCTGATATATTTTAATGGATCATTAGTGGCCTTGTTGAATACATTTGTGTTCATTATGAAATTCAGGTTTTAAAAAATAATCTCCTACACTTAGTGTGACAAAATCAATGCTAATGATGTCTGTAAGATAACAGAAATATCCTAAGATTCTTCATTTACCAATCTCTAACTTACAAGCAGTAAATTCTTGGAATACCAAAATTTTACAAATACAAAAATAAATAAAATTATTATTAAGAAATATTAATTATGCACATAAACCACTAATTCTTTAAATAAGTCTTTGGTAACACAATGTGACTACTTTTTGTCATTAAATCAATAATAAAAATAAATTAAAATGTTAACATACATGTTCAACACATTTATATAATCACTAGAAAAATCTTAAGTATTTTGTGCATTTAACAACAGTAGACGATCCAACCATGTACTATAAATAATCATACTGTAACAGGGATTTTGATTTCCTTATTAACAATATAAAATTTGTGCTTCTTACCCAGGACACCCCAAATGACTGCTATATTTTCTATAACTATGTTAACAGGTATTGTCGCCAAAGTTGCAATTATAAGTAAAAAGAAATGAAGTGGTCCGAATCGAATTATTGAAAATGATTTAATTACACCAAATATATACATGTATAAATTGACGGCCCCTATGAAAGCACAAACCAAATCAAACAACTGAGGACATGGTATAGGACAAAATGCTGCAAGTAGCATATTGCTGGTCGACAATGGCAATGTCACCCATGAGTAACATGATATTGCCAAGAATAGTTTATATAAACATGGTATCTCCTTAGAATGAACCACCAAGAGTATACCTTGTAACCATCTTTTTCTTTGCTGCATGAAATCCCATAATGAGAATGGTGATTTTTCCCACATTTCACCTTCAACAAAATTAAATGAATAGCCCTCCTTGTATGCCTTCATCGAAAAGAAACAGTCCTCAGCCACCGAGCCATCAAGGCCATTATCAAATGACACTTTTTTCTCTGCACAGACCTAAAAACATAATAAATTCTCCTGTGATAAATTCAAATTATAGACTAAGTATATTCTAAACAACCACACAAAGCGAACTTCAATAGAGAATTAACAAAGCTAAATGGAATTTATGTAAATTAATTATAGACTATACAGTATATTTGTATAATAACAAAATATGATTCCAAAACTGGTGAGGTACCGCTTGCTAATGAGATACCACTTAATCATAAATTTACACCTCATATCTTATTATAAATGCAAAAGTTTGTATATTTCACACAAGAAGATGTAACAAATTTGACATGAACATAATTTACATTCTGGACCAACATAACAATTCTGTTTTGACTATATGGAATGGGACAATTGGGAAAAACCCATAAAAAAAATTTATTGCTACTAACATGTCCTGTTTTGGATCGCTTGTAAAGTTTATAACATTAATAGTTATTGTACACCAGTTTTATTAGAATTATTTGTCTACTTGAAGGGGCAAACACAATATAGCATAGACAATCAAATGTTATTCTATCCACAGCCAATACATTATGACAGTAGAAAATTTAGATTATTTATTTTAAGCTTTCAGTTTAAAAAATATTATTTAAAATTCACTCACTTGTGTTACAACATAAGATCCTTTCCAACTAAAAAGTGGTTTATGGAATACATAGAATTGGAATCTTAATTTTCCCATATCATCTGCTACACGAAAGCTATCTGCAAGTGTTGTAAGCCAATTTACTATATTTTCATTGGCATAAGTAATGAGACCTTGACCAAACTGATGTTGGCCATCGAGTACAAAGTTTAGTATTCCACACACAGAATTCTCTGTCAATAATGTCTCTTCATCTAAATGCACAATCCAATCGTTTTCAGCAAGAATATTTACATTATCTTCTAAACAGTATTGTAGTGCTCTGGACTTAAAAAGTGCACCTGTTTTCGTCTTATACTCTGGAGGTACCACCACCTCTCGGACTCTTCTGTGTGTCGGCAAATTAATTGCTTTATCAGTTACAACTTCAATCATAAAATTTTCCATTCCAACATACAAACATAAATTCATATTTCTTGTCACGTTGTCCCTCACTAGTTTAGGAAAATCGCCCCTTGTAACCACTCTTATACAGATAAATGGAGCTAACAAAGGGGAACCTTTTAATTTAATTTTTCCCGGAAATGTATTGAAAAGAAGAAGCCCGCAAAAATTACATAATACTTGAGGTAGTGTTAGCAATGTTAGTAAACGAAGAATGTACAAAATAATTGTCCCATGTATCCCATAAGCTCCCCACGGTTCGACGTAAGGTCTGTCTTTCCCATCTAAAGTAATAGCACCCGCAAATAATAGGGAAAAAAATATAAACGTCAAAAACAATGCACAATGCAAAAAGTGTTTAACTCTTCCTCTTAGCATTCTGAAACAAGGACATTATCTTAAAGAAAACAATCATTTATATATATTCTACAAGTTCATTAATAAGTTTGTTCAAGAGTTTAGCACAACAAACAAGAATAAGTGATATTAGTATTTATGCTACCCCATGATGATAATATAAAAAATTACCTTCTAGCTACAGAACTAATCCAAATAAATAAGTACAGTTAATTAATGGTATTTGTAGACTAGGAAAATGTTTAGTAAAACATTTGTGTAAATATGCAATTTCTTTACACTTTAAATTATTTAATGAATAATATATTACGAGAAAAACAGCACACACACACAACACACACCACTATTAGCGATTTAAAATTTTAAATGAAATATGAATTATTCAAATGTCAGCTATTGCGATGATTGACGTTTGACGTTAATTGTAATGTTGCAATCACTACATACAGACTTTTAAATACGTAATGAGTTGCCAGAAATGAAAAGCATCTGCTTATTAAGTCACATTAAACTGTGTTTTTAATTCTATTTTTATTTATCTCTTTACAATGGCCCTCATATCTATGGTAAAATATAAAAGCTGAGACAAGTGAAGATATTGAAGGTGCGCAAGGCCATTTAGCGCGATTACGCCTAAATATTTTTCGTTCCGGTAGTTAAACACAATTACCGTACTGGTGCTCAATTATTGTGTACACACGTCCTATGATTGTGTATACACACTATCACAGGTTTGTAAGCATCAGCATTGATTTACAAATATAACAATAACGTGTCGGTGTGTGAGTATGTGTTGTGTGTGGTAATGTGTATTTCAAAGGTGCCTGGGTACCTTATCCTACATTGAAATTGACAGACATTTTTTTTTACAATTTTGTATATACATTTGAGCTCACGATTTGTTTACTTTAATAATTACTCAAAGTTTTTAGCAGCTTTCGGCGTATAGTATTGTACATAGTAAAAATAAAAGATCAACATGTCCAACACCCGAATTATAATTATACTATTTGAATTTGGCAGAGAAGTTTAAAAAAGAAGAAGGATGTGCTTTCAAAGTGTTGTCATTTGTCAAAAGTGCAAATTGGTACAGAACCAGAAGTCAGAACAAAAGCAAGTCAATGAATCTGTGACAAAGTGAAGTAGTTCATATTTACGCGAAATCATGATTATTAATATTTACTTGCATTAATTACAATATAGTCAATTAATATGAAATCAAAATTATTATTCCTTTTCTCCTACATAATATCAATACTTAAACAATGCAAAATATACATTTGAAAATTGTACACTGAAGAGAAAGTGTCTCAAACAAACATCTAACGGGTCGATATGACTATGTCTGCTTCAGATATATCTATTAGTTGTCGTTTTGCAGATTATTTTGTGATATGTGGTCTCGACTTTGATTCAGGACTAGAAACTGACACTTTAAGCGGTAATACTAAAAGATCTAGCCACGTCAAATAATAGAGATTTTTAATGTTACTATTATGCACTGTTTTTATTTTTAGGAGACAACTTGCATATCTCTCCGCTCGATCGTTCGTACAAAGGAAAAGTTTTAGCTCACTATCCTGAAAACATTCATACTAATCCTTTTGATGAACATGCAGTATGTATGGTGTGTGTTAAAATATGACAATTAAAATATTAATGTTCTATAAATAATATTGTCTTTTTTTTTTCATATACATGCTTTATCTATTTTAGCTTTGTCTACCTGCTGGTCTACAATTCAAAACTCAAAAACACTCACTAGAGCCAAAGTTTCATAGTTTTGTAGTAACAAAGGAAAATGCATCAAGATACTATGGTTTTAGTCTTACATTTTATGAAGAGGTCAGAAACAGAAATATCTGCAGTGCTATGCACACTTTACAGGTAAATTAATTAAACTACTTTTTAACGAAATAATTATTCAAATCAAATCTATGATATGAAATATAACATGATATGTTTTTTAAATAAAATCTTTTGAAGAATAGAAAAAAGTAAGAAAGATAAGTTTTTAAAATTTATTCTTTAAACCGCTTTTTATGTATAATGCCGATGCATTGATCAGACAATTTCAAAATAAATGTTAAGCTTCGTTAAATAGATGGTGCATATTAATAACAATGAAAACTTCCTTGTAAAAACTACAAAAACACCAAGAGGAAGCTGAATAAATATATGACTTGCAATTAATATTTTGCAATGCAAACATGTTTATGTGTGTGATATTCCTGCCTGCTATAAATATAGCCTAGGAATGTTTTTTATACTTTTTAAATATTTACAAGCATGATAAAGAGTGCTTATGACACATAGGTATATACTATTTTTTTATGTACAAGCAACAACAACATCTTTATGTGAGTCACCTAATGGATAATTTTTTAAATCAATGATTATTTTGTTAATTGAATTAATGAACATTTTAAAAGTATGTTTAAGCTTACAAGTAAAATGTCAAATATTTATTTTAATTTAATTTGTCTAATGGTGTTTATTATCATCATCAACCCTTATCAATCCACTGCTGGATGATTAATACTTAATTAATTAATTGTGTTTGTACCTTCTATTATTTGTTGTGAAAATATAAGTTCAATTTATTCAATTGTATGTTATATGTTAACTATATGTTCAATTTGACTTTGTTAAATATAATACAATTATCACATAATATTTTCAGGCCATGTATATCACAGAACTTTCTAGTGGACAAACACCTCCTGGACATCGAAAAAATTCTGGAAAAGAAAGTTCTCGTTCATTGCCAAGATCCTTTAAACTTGCACCACATACTGGCGCCGCTCTTACATACTATGATATAACCAAAGATAAACTTTATGTTGCCAAAAGTATAGCACTTATTTGCCAATACCCATATGTGAGGGTTGCACAATTATTCTTAGAAAATCTGTTTAGGTAAGGAATTTGTTTCGGTATGTTTATTTAAAAGTGAACCATCATCACATCACATCTACAATTATTATGTAAAGCACATCAAGTGCACAAAAAAAGAAGCCCATGTAGGATTTATTTATGAGTCATTTACTCTACACTCTACAGTCTACATCAAACATGCTACACAAGTTCATGTACAGGGAATTAATTGAAATGTAAATATTTCTTTATTATTTTATAATGTTAGAATATATTCTTAATAACCCAATGTTAAAATCGCAACATAATGCCTATGATAAGATATTGAAGGCAGGTTTTACATGTAACAGGTAACAATTTTTTTTTAAATCAATTAAGGATCTAAGGTGAAGATATAAATGTTAATTTTAAAAATTATAGATTTTATTTAATTTTTTAAATTCATGAATACTTTTTCATTGTATATTTTTTCTTAATTGATGGTCTGGGTGCAAGCTTGTTCAGCTGACCAGACTTCGGCCAAAAAGTTTAATAAGATTTTTTATTTTTAACTACAGTCTATAGTCAAGGAGCTGTTGGTGTAACACTTCTTGCCCACTGAAGGCATGTTAAGCTATGGGCCCTGCACCTGATTTCTGGCCGGTCTTGTGAGACCGCCTTCTTATCGTGATAGGGGAATGAGGGAATAGAAAGTGCACTTGGGCCTTACACACTATAATGTCCTTACATATGTCGCCATAGCCGAAATTCTGCTAGGAGATTCGGGATTTGTTTGTTTAAATATAAAATTTTCATTTGAATAAAAAAATATTTGTGTGTAGTTGCTACATTCGTGAGGAAGGTTATTGGTAATGACCTAGAAGACCATATTTGCGCGGGTGAAGCCGCGAGGCGCAGCTAGTATAAAAATTGCACAGCATTGAATTTCATTGATTAGGCTGATGATGCGGTCGATTACAGATCTCTTCCGAGGCAGCCCGGGCCTGGACTCAGCCCTGAATCTTACGTGTATAATCTTCTGTATGAAGTTCCTGTGCCATTGCCGGGTCAGGCGCTGCGTCTGTATGTGCCGCCTGCGGAGCCTCACCTTGATCCTATACCAGTTGTGAGTATTAACTCGTATGAAAATTGTATGGAGGTAAATATTCATTTTGTTTCACCTTTATTATTCTGCACACTCCAAAGCACAGTCCCCACCGTTGGGTATGGCTTTGAAGTGTGTGTTAGCGGGTCGAAACCTCCCCTGAAATTAAAGTTGTGAGGTTTTAATTCATATTAACGCCCCTAGAATTCCTGGCTAAATGTACGAGACTTGGCGAACACTACGATAAATAAACAAGTCAAATTTTAGAGTGAATAATATAAACAATTTGTTGAATAAGCTATGTCAACACGGTAATATGAAAGATAAACATAAGGTCAAAAGTTTATAAATCGTAACTGTGTACGTCCGTTGTTTTCATACGCAAGCATAATGATCGCGTCGACAGGAATCGCCCGACAAATGCTGGCAACCTTTGTTGAAAATTGGGGGAGGCTGGATACCATGGGACACGGCCAGAAGGTCCTCCCGGTGAGAGCGGGCCCTGGCCACAAGAGTCAGGATGTGGTAAGCATGTTACACGCGGTCGTGAGGACCTGGGTTCGAGTCCCGGGTCGGACTTTGGTCCGGAAAAGCGTTATTGAAATTTTTCAATTTCCAATAATTGTCAGCAATCAGGAGGTTGGTAGTTTTACACCCCCGTGCTTCGGAGAGCTCATTAAGCCCTCGGTCCTGCGCTAGATTTCTCTCCGGTCGTGGCAGATTGCCGTCACATCACTTGTGCCTGCGTGCACTATAGTGTGCCACTCTCGTGCACTATAGTGTGTCCTGCGTGCTGTATTCTTGTGTGAGATGTATGTTCTAAGTTAGTTGATTGAGGGCATGGACAACTACGATAAATTACATTTAGACACAAGCGAGGGCATCAGGCGCGCCCTCACGCTAGTTTTACGACGTAGCACGACATTTTAATTACTAACAATGGCATCGAGGTGACATGTGTCACTGAGATGTAGAGATTGCTGCCAGGACATTACTCTCACATTCATAGGAGCACTAAGGTGTAGAACGAGCTATTTCTGTTGTAGGTGATAAGAATGCCAAACCCACCAGACGAGTTGCCGCTGCTGGATTATCCGCTGCGAGTGATGTTCGGCTGCCTGGGCGTACAGTGCGTGGTGCAGCTGTACACTTGTGTGCTTCTCGAGCAGCAGGTTCTACTACGCTCCAGTGGTGTGTGCCTTTTTCTTGCTTTTTATAGTATAAGGGAACAAACGAGTAACCGGGTCCTTTCAACGACTACCGACGCCCATTAACATCAGCATAATTATGCCGATGCGTTGCACAGCCTTGCACCCCCCAATGGGCCACCGGCTACCCACAAACCGCACAAAACGTGACACCGTTGGTGTCACTTCACGGCGGTGTCAAATGAGCGAGAGATGCCGGCTAAATTCCGTTGCGTAGGTGAAAATGCATTTCCGCATTGCCATCGGTCCTGGGTGACATCCGATGGGTGTGCGGGACTAACGGATGAATTGAATACCCACTAAAACCTCGCGGGATCCATGAGCAGCCTAAACTAAGGTGCGACGGATCTATCAGCAACATGGCATCTCGGTGTCAATCCATTTCCTCAAACACCGGACTCTTCCAAATTAGAGCGCCCACCCGAAAACCTAGATCAGCTCCCCGACGATGGGGACGTGCAATGACCCCATTGCACAGTTCCCACTCTTACCCTGGCCCGAGTGGTACGTGCATTCTTTTCTTTCCACCCCCGGCTGTGCCATTTATAGGCGGGTCGGGTTTTTACCTTAACATATAATATACTAAAACCTTCCTTCAGGGAAGGAAATCGCTTTATCCATTGGTGAAAACCGCATGAAAATATGTTTAGTAGATTTTGAGAAAATCGATTACATAGAGACAGACAACTTTTGGGGACTTTTTCTTATAATATGTTTGATGAAACATGAATGGGCCACTGAGACAAATTCGCACATCACACTAAACTCGACGCCCATGGGCACTATGGAACTACCTGTAAAAAAAATACAAGTGTGCTTGAGACCATACGATCCAAGTCAAACTGGTTTAGTTATGCATTGTTGCTGGTTTGGAGAGAAAGAAATGTGTGAAAAAAAACTTCACTAATATATCTTCCTCTCAACTTCCGTGTAACGCAGAGAGCGTTCCCTCTGTTTCTATCTTTTAACTTCCGTTGGCCTCGTGTCTGTAACACATTCACCAGCTTACTCCCCAAGTCAAGCGGATGTAAAGAAATTTTATTTCAAAAAGAAGAGTGTCCATATGCCAAACTAAACCCTGATCTGCCCACGGGAATAACACATTCGGGCATCCAGATTTGTGTCGCACATTACCACTAGATCGGTATAAAGGTACTCTACACTAGTTTATTTTTATGACATAACCTGTAGACTACTATGACTAGCATGTGATAGATCACGTACATTGAAGCAATTTTATTAGTCATCATTATGTTGCCTGCGCAATCAGAACTGTAAAACTGATAGTTCTGATGCCCATGTTGAAACGAAATATTACGGAACAAAAATGTTAATTACAACAAAAAAAAAATTACAATAAGTCAAATAATGTTACATTAAATTAATGGGATGTAGTATAATAGTCATAAATTAGGCTGTATTAAAAATTTGAATAATTTAAGCGTTAAGGTTACGCTACGTGTAACGTACAGTCATGGACAAAAAAAAGAATAGATTCAAATTTTCGAAACACCGACCCGCCGTATGAGGAAGTAGAACTTTAGTAAGAAGTAGTGTCATACTGCATTGCAGCGGCATTTGGCTGGCACGTACTGGGAGTTGACGCTTGAAGGTGATGGCTATATTGTCGCGTTTCTGAGTACGCCCGTGGGATGGAGTGAAGGAGGGGAAATATATCTTAATGGGGTTCGTTAGTTAGTCGCCAAATAGATACGATTTATCGTGTCCCACAAAAAGGTATAATTTACTATACAAGCTAATGTTCATAACAAACGGTCATCAATAACAGCCCTTATCGGACCACTCCCGGACATAGCTCTCTTTCGATGAACGCCAAGACTGCCTATCTCCTACTACTCTCATCCATCTTCAAACAATGTTAGGACAAAAATAAATATCTGACTCGACGATCTATAAATATCAGAGACGCTGCGTTAAAAAGAACTCTGAGTCAGTTAATCAACGTTGGTCGCCGACTGCACTTAGGTACAAATGCTCACATGAGCAGCTAGTTGGGACACGAAGATATCTCTAACAATTAAAGCGTGAGGTCTTGACTGTACTTGCGATAAGTAGTTTCCAGGTTTGATTAGTATATTGATATATGTACACATTACAGAGGCTGATGAATATATTTGTATTTCGCACCCACTGTGCACGAAATCCATTAATGTCTAACAAATTATTTTATAATCTGTAGATTTTTTTATATATGTATGACTCAACATTCGACACGACATATTCGTGGTTGTGTTCACACAATGATTTTGCGCGTCGTTGATCTCGAAAAGGATTCAAATGCTCGTTTGCCTCTTTATGCTGTAAGTGCTAATCATCGTTATCATTCAGAAGAGGTACACTGCTGGGCTCAGTCCTCTCCATAGAGCGACAAATCGCAGACACAATATGAAATAATAAAGAGAAGAGAAGTCTAGAAGAGCTACTTGACATAGTAGTAGTGAGCTGTAAAACCGGTCTCAAAAAAGTACATTTTTCAGATTTCAACAAGCTGATGTTAGTAGCAGAGTGCATCGTATCCCTTCTGCTGCCCTTCTCCTGGGCGCACGTGTACGTTCCTATCCTACCGGCACCCCTCCATCACTTCTTAGACGCTCCAGTGCCGTTTGTTATGGGTAAGTTACATCTAATTATTATTTACTGGTCTAATTATTATGCGCCGTAGTTAAGCCACAATTTTTTTTCTTTCGGAATTAATAGTAAATTTTATTTCATTTTCCTAAATATAATATAACTATGATTGTTGTATTGTACCTATATCTATGCCAAATTTCATCCAAATCCGTACAGTAATTTTTGCGTGAAAAATAACAAACACACATACAAACACTCCCAATTATAATGTTAGTAGCAGGATTATCCTTTGTAACTGTGTGTTGTATAGGAGACGACGAAGTGTTGGAAGGTCATCAACAAGATGGGGGAGGATTTTCATTTAATTGCTTCAAGTTTTGGCATCGTAGGTCAAATATTTAATATTATTATAAGACCTTTTTATATTGTATAATAGGGTAAACTAGTATTCGGAGCCTTGTATTGACTACTAGCGCTTTTATCCATTAGCATAATTATAAATATTTAAATATAAATGAAGACGACCGGCTGGTTCAGTTGGTAAGGAGGCGGATAGTACCCGTGTTATGCCAGAGGACTCGGTTTCGAATCCCACATATCCCTGTTATGGGTGTTATATGTATTCTATAATTCAAATATTAAATATATAAAATTTCTTAAATTTACAAAAATATTAAAATATTTCAGTTATCTAGCACCTGTAATACAAGACCTTAGGGTACTTAGCCCGGGACTAGGCTAACGTGGTGTGACAAGTCACAGATATTAATATTATATAATAATTATTATGCAGACGTTTTGACGTCCCTTTCCTCGCGGCCGCAAACCTTTAATTTTGTCGTCGCAATTTGGCTACAAAGTAGCGAGGCACTACCACTTAAGAAAATAGGACTAGACTCTAGAAGTCTACAGAGCAGTTCTCCTTGACCACCCACAACACAATAGTGCATTCGATTTGACAAAGAGTACGACGAGCGTGAGTGACAGTAGGACAGTCAGTAGCTGCAATGCAACTAATGCATCGAGTCATACAACTTAGCTCACTTAATTTTGGGCTATTTCATGTTTGTGTTGTGGTTCATATAGTGGCATGCCACAGGCTGTGGCATGCTATTTCGCAGCTCTATTGGGTATGGCACGACCGACGAAGTACCTCTCGCTCACATGATACCGCCGTTAAGAGTGAATTATGCTGACGCGGTTTGAGCGTTTTGTGAGTAGCCTATGGGTGGTGTACCGCTGCAGCATGCACCTTGCATTATGCTATGCAGATGATAATGGGCGTCGGTAGTCACCAAACGGCTCCGTTTGCTCGTTTGCTTCCCTATGCTATAAAAATATTGTAAATTTCAGGTCTGCACATGGAGTCCGGGTCCCACAGCTTCGGCTCAAACGGCTCGAGACACATCGCGCTGGGGTCCGAGGCGGGCTTGTGTCTGGTCGACATCGACAAGCCCGACATACAGCTGCCCGAGGAGCTGCCCACACTGCCGCACAGGACACCCTTCATCGAAGAGCTCAATCATGTGTTGGATAAGCATCAGGTATGCTTTTTTTATTGACACGAATCTGCATACTGGACGAAGGAAAATAAAGAAAGAAAATTTGATAATTTGACCAAAACGCAAAAATATCCAAAATATTTTCATTAAGAGTGCCAAGAAAAAGTAGGAAGAGTAGTAATAACACGTTTCCATATTGAGGGATTGTGAGCTATGATGTCGTCACGTGACTTGTGAAGCGAGTTCTATGCTGTCGCGTACCATGTGACTTGTGAAGCGAGTGATATGCTGTCGCGTACCATATGAACTGTGAAGTGAGTGCTGTGTCTTGTGTATAAACCTCGCAACGTGACAACACAAATTGGAAGAAGGCGGGCTTTCCTTTAAATTAGTGTGGCTTGCTATTTGTATATTAATCGTATTAGTAAGATTTTGTCAAAATGTAATTTATTGACAGATACAAAGGCCGGAAACAGAGCCGATCAAGCTGGGAGCTCCGATAAACGGCTCCGCCTACAAGCCGATGGGTGACAGTATGAGCAGCAGCTGCACTCTACCCTCCGGTAAGTTTCTGTTATACACTTCAATTTAGTTTTAGAAATCGCTAAAACATTTTATATGTTGCATTACACTTTACATCGCCTCGTCTATCGCCTTATAGTCTACACATTAAGTCTCGTAAACTTAAGTGGAATATAAGTTTCGTTTGCGTCGTGATTTCATAAAACCAGATCATAAGTTTTCTGCATTCCGTTGACAAATAGCATAAAGCGGAACCCTGATAATGTCAGTCCGTACGTCACAGACGATTATATCTTTGAAATTGGGACGATACTTTTGGAACCGTTACAAAACTAATTCAATAAGAATTTCTAACGAAATCCGACTCGCTCTTGGCCAGCTTTTAATGAAATAATTTTATACTAATATTATAAAATATTTTTACTTTTGCTAGTTTGTTTATTTCCATTGAATAGGCTTCGAAAATACTGTACCGATTTGAAAAATTATTTTTTCTACGTTTTCCGTGATGAACATATAGCATTTTCGACAATTTCGATAATGTAATCAAGTGTGTCAAAAGAAATCAAAGTTAATCCTTATAGCTGCAGAAATTATTGACAACTAGCTGTCCCGCCATACGTTGTTCTGTCATAAATTGAATTTATTGTCTGTATTTTTTGTAAATCTAAGAATTTTTGCCATAATTTGTGAAATATCCGTGCGAAGCCAAGACAGACTGCTAGTATTACAATAATCTAGCTGTTTCTTTAGGCGGTCTCCGGAGAAAGCACTCGCTGCACGACGTATTAGAGTGGGAGGAGGGGCGGCCGCTCACGGGTTCCCCGCCCGCCTCGCCTACGCGACGTGCACCCCGCCGAATGGACGCGCTGCAGAGGATCGTGGACATCGTCAAACGGACTGGTGAGTAAACTTGTGACTGTAAACTGTCGGCACACGATGAGCTGGAGTGGGAGTAGGGGCGGTGCTTCGCGGGCTGCCCACGCGACGTGCGCCGCGCCGCATGGACGCACTGCAGAGGCTCGTGGACATCGTCAAACGGACTGGTGAGTAAACTTGTGACTGTAAACTGTCGGCACACGATGAGCTGGAGTGGGAGTAGGGGCGGTGCTTCGCGGGCTGCCCACGCGACGTGCGCCGCGCCGCATGGACGCACTGCAGATGATCGTGGACATCGTCAAACGGACTGGTAAGTAAACTTGCGACTGTAAACTGTCTGCACACAATGAGCTGGAGTGGGAGTAGGGGCGGTGCTTCGCGGGCTGCCCACGCGACGTGCGCCGCGCCGCATGGACGGACTGCAGAGGATCGTCGACATCGTCAAACGGACTGGTGAGTAAACTTGTGACTGTAAACTATCGGCACACGATGAGCTGGAGTGGGAGTAGGGGCGGTGCTTCTCGGGCTGCCCACCCACCTTGCCTACGCGACGTGCGCCGCGCCGCATGGTCGCACTGCAGGGGATCGTGGACATCGTCAAACGGACTGGTGAGTAAGCTTGGGACTGTAAACCATCGGCACACGATGGTCTGGAGTGGAAGGAGGAGCGGTGCCACACGGGCTTCCCGCCCACCTCGCCTAAGCGGCCGTACGGATCATGGATATGGTCGAAAGGTAGTTGCCTGCTTCCACAATGAATAGTTTGCCTAATGATGATAAGTCGAAATCGCTAGTAAACGTAAAGTGGAAAATAAATTATTTGTGGAAAAAGTATAAAACTTTGTTTATTTATTTAAGTGCCACAATGAATACCCTAAAAAAGTACATGCCACACTTGTAGTGCCATGTGTGTGTGTGTGTGAGTGTGAGTGTGGTGTGTGTGAATGTTGAGGATAGTTCGAAAGTGGCACCAGCGGGTTCGTAGCTACAAATCCCCGTAAAACAACGAACAATTTCTTGCTAAGAAGACGCGTATCGTTAGGAATCGGAAAATACATGGTACTGCAACGTCTACGTTTGTTTACACTTAAGGGACAAATATTATTCCCTTTTTTATAGCATATAGGTCCAAAAACATGGCAACCAATTGGTGGTGGTGGTGGAGAGGTATTTCCCGGTGCCTCTTAAAAATGGCATTATCATAACTGCGCAGGTGTGAATATCGACGACGTAGACGCGGACACTGTGATGCCGACGACGAAGAAGAAGATACTCAATGACGAAGAGCAGTACAACGAGGACGTGCGCTTCAACATCGCCGTCAGGGAGACGTTCCTCAACAGATTCGTGCACATGTTCTTGATGTACGAAAACTTCGTCATCATGCCGGATCAGGTGAGGCGAAAAACCGCCGTTTTCTATACCCTCCGGCCGTTTTCTATACTATTCCTTTATGTATCATCCCGGCCGTTTTCTAAACTATTCCGTTATATATTATCCCAGCCGTTTTCTATACTATTCCTTTATATATTATCCCGGCCGTCTTCTATACTATTCCTTTATATACGAAGGTGGATCTAAAAGTTCTAAGCCCGACCAAGAAAATGAAAGAAAAGTGGATCTAAATTTATTTTATTTTTCGACATAGTCTCCATCTAGTTCAACACACTTCCTCCACCTGACCTGCAACTTGTTTATCCCCTCGAAAAAAAAAAGATTCCGGAAGGTCGGCGAAATAATCGTTTACTGCGACTCGACTACTGCGTTTACTGTTCATCTTTGGTCTAAAATTTCGAGCCACCCAAATGTTTTTTTAAATTTGGAAATAAATGATAATCCGAGGGGGCTAAATCCGGCGAATAAGGTGGGTGGGGCAGCAATTCGTAGCCATAATCATGGATTACAGACATTGTTTCAACCGCAGTGTGAACACGTACATTGTCTTGATGAATCAAAACTTTCTTACGCAACATTCCCGGCCTTTTTTCTTTTATTTCTTCCCGGAGTCTTCGTAAAAGGTTGCAATAATAACAAGAATTTATAGTTTGACCTTTCGGTAAATAATCTACAAAAATAATACCCTTCGCATCCCAAAAAACAGAAGCCATGACTTTGTTAGTCGACAAAACGACCTTAGCCTTTTTTCGGTGTATTAGAGTCTGATCTTTTCCACTGTTTGGATTGTTGCTTTGATTCAGGAGTATGGTGGTGAACCCACTTTCATCCATGGTAACAAATCTAGACAAAAATTCCTCGGGATCAGTCTCAAAAAGTTCCAAACAGTCTCGCGAAATTGTGTATCGAACTCATCTTTGTTCAGCTGAAAGCAACCTCGGGACCCAGTGAGCAGAAACCTTATGGAACCCCAACTCTTCCGTTATTATGTGTTGCACCGGGCCATAACTAATGTTTGTTATCTCAGCTATCTTACCAATGGTCAAACGTCGGTCACCCAGTACGAGATCACAAATTGTATCGATGTTTTCTTTCGTGGTAGAGGATGTAGACCTTCCACTCCTAGGATCATCTTTAATGCTCACCGCGCTTAAACTCAGCTACCCACTTCTTGACACTGGAATACGATAGAGCAGACTCCCCCAAAGTGCTCACCATATCCTGATGGATGTCTTTTGGTGATAGGCCTTTTTTATTGAGGTACTTAATCACTGCACTGTGTTCAATTTTCTAAATTATTGAAAATTGCGTCAGATTGCTTCAAACAAATAATCACAGAAAATTTATGTTGTGCAGTATCGGAATGAAACTGCGCACAATAAATCAATATGACACATAATAACCAATGACAGTAGATTTAAAAAGATGTCATAGCTCCATGTAGGTTAGACCAAGAACTTTTAGATCCACCCTAGTATTATCCCGGCCGTTTTCTAAACTATTCCGTTATATATTATCCCGGCCGTTTTCTATACTATCCCGTTACATATCAACCTGACCGTTTTCTATACTATCCCGTCATAAATTATCCTGGTCGTTATCTATACTATCCCGCTATATAATATCCTGATCGTTTTCTACTTTCTATATGTCTATCCATGAATGTTTTGATCGCGCAACACGTGCTAATGACTGAAAGGATTTTGACGATAACTTTACTAATCTGTCAATAAAAGTGTTAGGTTATAAAAACCTATTACTGAGACTCCACTGTGTTTCTGTCACCAGACAGTATCTCATAAAGCCTGATAGATAGATAGACAGTTTTTCACTTTTAAACTATAATTCTATCGCGGAAAAAATACATCGTTGTGCGAGCTCGACTCGCACTTGGCCGGTTTTATTATAATACATTTTTTTTTTTATAATTTCATTCCATCACATACTCAGGATCGTGACTCGTGGCTCTCGGCGCGCGAATCGATGGTGAACTTCGACAAGGCGTCGTTCCTGTCCGACCAGCCGCAGCGGCACCGGCCCTTCCTCTCGCGCTTTCTTGAGACGCAGATGTTCGCCACGCTCGTGGACAACAGGATCATGGCCAACTGGGGGGAGTGCGACGCCAACCTGCTGGTGTTCGAGCATCGCATCAAAACCGTCAGGTGAGGCTTCAGTACCTAGTGGACTATTGCAAACATACACTATTATGAGTGCAAGCGTGCTGTATAACATATGTGTCCGATATCAAAAAACCGACAGTAATCATAACTAGCTGTGTGGGGGCGGCCTAAGAATATCCCCTCCCTCAATCCAAGCCCTGGGTGACGTAAAGGTCGTCGCCTCAAAGGGCATTGGCCTCTTAACATCTAAGAGGCTAGTGCCCTTTGGTCTGAAGCGAGCTGGTTGTTTGGTGTCCCGTCTGCTTCATAGTGACAGTGAAATAGACAGGAGCATCGGACGGCGCTCGTGCGGAGTGATGGCGGTACCATCAATTGTATCGGCGACAGGCAGCAGTGACGCCGGTTCGAAACCTTATCTGCGATTGCCCATCCGCCTGCTCAGCGTAGCAATTACGAGCACTTACCTTTAATGGACGACAACAGCAGAATTCGGCCCCGGTAGTTCCACTAGTCCTGGTAATGGTAGCGGCCACGGTAACGGTGGAACAAAGGGGTGCTAAGAATCTCCGGGCTACGGATCGCTACCAACGTTTTGATCTGGCTACGTTTAACGGTCGAACTCTTCGACTAGGTAACCACTTGGCTGAGCTGGAGGTGGAACTGGAAAAAATCCGATGGCACGTTCTGTGGTTATGTGAAGTCCGAAGTCTAGGTGAGGACACCATAACTCTGCCTTCAGGTCACCTATTCCACTTCAGGGAAGGTGAAGTGTCACCTTCCCTGAAGATGGAGTGCCATCACAAGGCGGCGTGGGATTCCTCGTGAATAAGTCCCTCGTAGACAATATCGTCGAAATCTCTGGAGTGTCGGGTAGGATGGTGTATCTCATACTTAAACTCAATACATACTCATACAACCTCGACACATTCAGGTGACGACGTGGAGGCAACCTATGAGGATGTCTCAAAGGCTTTACATAACACCTGTAAGGCCTACTTTAATGCTATTATGGGGACTTGAATGCCAAAGTGGGAGTACGAAATGGTGTCGAATCGAGCCTCGGAACCATCGGAAGTCGAAATCGCAGGGGGCAAACTCTTAGTGAACTCTTATTTTAAGAAGAGACCCCATAGAAAGTGGACATAGCAAAGCCCCAATACTGTGACAAGGAACAAGATTGACTTTATTATGACTGACCGAAAGAATATATTTAGGAATGTCTCCGTGATCGACAGGTTTAAAATCGGAAGTGATCACCGATTGTTTCGGGGCTCTCGGAATATATGCTTTTGACGCGATCGGACCTAACTTCCGGCGAACCATGGTAGGTACCGAAAAATTCCAACTGGATTTAAAAAACCGGTTCGATGCCCCAAATACGCCGGAAACTACAATGGCAATTGGCGAGGCCATGAGTGGCGTGATTGGTTGCATGCGGGATGTGGGTGAAGGATACTGTAGGAGTAAGTATACGAGCAGGAGAGCTAACCTCTCAGGTAAGATGCTTGGACTTATGAGGGAACGCAGACCACACGAAGACGTTACGTCTGCCGATATCAAGCTACTTTCTAAGCAAATACGCAAACTTACAAACGGGTTACCGAAGCGATGGATCAGAATAGAGAGTAGAAGATTATGTGGAGAAGCTTTGAGTAATTCATCTGACAAAGGTTAGGACTGATTCTGGGGTTACCGTTTCTGCGAAGTCTGAAATCTTATCTGAGATCGAAGCTTTCTATAGCAAGAGTTGTATACGTCGCACACTCATTATCCCGCTACTCTGAACAACGATCCGCGTGCAAGGCAGACACGACATTTGTCAGGCGATATTCCCGTCGTCAGCTTATTAGTTTAGTGAGATTAGTTTCGCTCTTTCGCAGCTTAAAGGGGGAAAGGCTCCGGGGAAGAACGGAATTACAGTCGAGCTTCTTAGGGCAGTAGGCGAACCTGTGTTACGAGAGCTAAAAAAGATTTTTAATTTTGTCCTTCCTTCTACCTCCGAAGGCATGGCTTGGAAGTGACGTTGTTTTGTATTTTAAGACGGGTGATAAATCACTTCTTCAGAATTACAGACAAATTTCGCTTCTTGGCCATATTTACAAGTTATTCTCCAGAGTCTTGACGAATCGACTCACCACAAAGCTTGACGTATTCCAGCCACCGGAGCAGACTGGGTTTCGCGGAGGATTTAGCCCAATGGACAACATTTTCACTATAAGGCAAGTAGTACAAAAGACACGTGAATACAATCTGTGCCTTGTCTTTCTGGACTATGAAGCGTTTGACTCTGTCGAAACCTGGGCTGTTCTGGAAGATTTACAGCGATGTGGCGATACGTCGAAGTACTGAGAGCATTGTATGACGTTGCTTTTATGTCCGTTCTGATTCAGGGAGGTCAAACAAGGCCAATTCAATTACAGTAAGAGGAGTGCGACAGGGGATGTCATTTCCCCGAAACTATTCAATAATGCTTTGACGGACGTCTTTAAGACTAAACTGGGCAGAATGCGGCATAAATATTAACGGCGGGTACCTCTCACATCTACGTTTCGCCGACGATATCTTTGTGTTGGCCGAAACGTTGGAGAGCTTACAGGAAATATTGCACAGCCTAAATGAATCCTCCCGACGTACTGGCCTTAGGGTGAACTTGGGCAAGACAAAGGTCATGTTTAACGAACACGTTCTCCCTAGCCCGGCAACGTCGATGGTGCTATTCTCGAAGACGTAGACGAATACGTCTACCTTGGGCAACTATTGCAATTAGGTAGATATAACTTCTAGAAGGATGCCGATAGAAGGATTCAGTTGGGTTGGGCAGCATTCCGGAAGCTTCGTCACATTCTTATGTCGCCTATCCCGCAGAGCTTGAAGACAAAGTCCTCAACCAATGCGTTCTCCTCGTGATGACCTACGGGACCGAAACATGGCCTCTTAATTTAGGACGGGTCCGTAATTTTGCGGTAGCTCAACGGGCTGTTGAACGTGCTATGTTGGGTGTTTCTCTGTCCGACAGAATTCTTAAAGAAGTCATAAGGCAGAGGAATTATGTATCCGATATCACGCGTCGAATAAGTTCGCTGAAGTGGCAATGGGCAGATCACACACTCAGAAGAACAGATGGCAGATGGGCCAGTAAATTTCTGGAGTGGAGGCCGCGTTTAGCAAAAAGAAGTGTTGGTCGACCATTCCCCAGGTGTGAAGACGATCTCCGTGCAGTAGCCGGTCCGGGATGGATGCAGATGATAACAGGAGATCGTCCGTTTTGGCGTACATTGAAGGAGGCATATGTCCAGCAGTGGACCGATAGGGGCTGATAAATGATGAATCATAACACCAATGAATGCCAACCGGCCAAGTAAAAATAAAAAAATCTGATAACTTACGACAAATAAGTATAACTTCTTACGTGCGCACATAAGTACACGTAATGAGTGTGCACTCACTCATATTCTTGGTTGATTATTCAAACATTAAAAATATTATGTAAATACGACTGTATTGTATAAATCGTCATATTACATAACGGCTGCCTAATTTCAAAAACTGTGTCGTGTTGATTCATGGCGGGCCAACGATTAGCGAAGTTGAATGCGGCTGAGTGAAATTCAGCCACAAAGTTTCGTCGTTATACGTTGCTTAAAAAGGTTAGTTTTATTTTATATTATTTATATTATAAAATTCCATATAAGGCTAGCCGTAATGAAATACGGCGATTTAGATAATCCGACTGCGACATAAACATACAACTAAGTTATTAAAAGATGAGAACTAAAATGAGTGGCATGTGAAGGGGAATTAACATTTTTAACACTAACGGATTATATTTGTTGTGTTAATTAACATTTGTTATTACCAATTGTTTCCTATGTGAAAAAACACAATGACTTTTCTAACCGATATATAAAGCATGCTTTCATATCCTTATTGTCATAACATATAGACATTCTCACAGTTACAATATAAATTAGTTTTACAAAAAAGTATATTTTATCAGAAAAAATGTTTATGTTATATAACTTCTACTGGACTATACTAATCTTGAATAAAATTAGAAGACGTTTGTATGAGTTTCTATTCCCAGATCTGGGGATGCTAGATAAGGAAGATTCAGTGCTAACCTGTGATGTGTTGGAATTTTAATAAAAAAATTTACCTAACACACGCAATGTAAAACAAAATCTTCTATGTTTTAGGAATATAGATATGATTATTTAATTTTGTAATAACTAAAATAGTTAAGGGAAATGTAAAGTAGGACTTAAGGGGTGTTATTCTCGAGTACCTGTATCCTAGAGGTCTTAAGTAGAGTCTATACTATAGCCTTACAACTTGTATGTTCTGCAGCTATTGGTCCTATGGTCAAACCTAGCTAGGCGCTCAGTGAACAGTGCGGCCGGTCGTGTGTATTTGGGAGCGTTTATTTTTCAAAAAACCTTCCTAGGCACTAATCAGGCCGCCTGATTGTGCGGGCGGTATCGTGAGGAATACGTTGTTGCAGAGGGCGCTTGGGTGAAGGAGGTCTAGCTGCGCGTGGATACAGCGTGTGGGCGGGCGGAGCAGGTGCGGGCGCTTGGAGCTGCGAGGTGGAAGTGGGAGCACCCGGCGAACGCCTGCCGCACCGTGCCGCATACTACCGCGCCTTCCCCGCGCGCCTCGACGCCGCCGCGCTCACGCCGCCGCCGCACCCTGACCGCAGGTGTGCGCCGCACGCGACCTCAGCCGATACACCTTCCGCTCCACTCACTCCTGCCGCCGAGCTGCAACCGCATAGCTCACCCCCTACCGCCGCGCCACACGTGCTCCCTGACCTATTCATACCTCCATCCCCTCTCACCCCTTCCGGACCGCAATCCCCTCAGACCCCTCCAGCCCCTTTCACAACTTCAGCTTCCCTCTTGTCTTCGGACCTTCTCACTCCTCCAGCCCCTGTCACAACTCCGGCTCCCTTGGAATGTCTTAAACCGGTCGACCCCTTCGTATCTCCCGCTGCTGCGGCACACTCGCCTCCCTCAACCCCCGCTGCATCGGCTCTACCACCCGTCGCCACGTAGTATGAGGCCAAACGAGCGTATGTTTCGAGTCCCGTTATTTACATTACGAACAAAAGTCCAGGCTCATTTTGGGGTGCGGTAAAATTCAAATGGGACTTTCTGTGAAACTAGGTGTCGTAGAAATTGTAAAACTATCAATTCAAAAATGTACTCTCGTTTGATCTTAAGCTTAGAGCACATTATGACTTGCGAGAACTTTGCGAATTAGCAAATCGTACGTCTTTCGTATCTCTCGTTGTTTTTCAGCGAGGCCTTAGTCACATTATACGACGTCCCAATATCCGTATACTTTTCTAAAATAATCTCTCACTTACCCTTTTTCGCTCCCGCACTCGTCTTGGCGTCTTATTGCAGTTAGCACGCTGTACGAAAGCGCAGATATTACGTCATCGACGCCAGATGCGCAGATATTGTGGATTGTAGCTGCGAAAGAGAAACGGATATGTTACTGCTTAGTGCGAGGTGGTATCAATCGGCGGTTCATTTAATTAATTTTAATTTGGATGTAATGATAATGAAAGATTTCTTGACAGATATTTCGTAGTGTATTCAAAATAAATAGATAAAGATAGTCACACGCTAACTGGCACTTAATACAATTTTGTATATAAAAAAATCCGATTTCTCGATGAAATCCGTCGGGACTCTAAGTATAAATAAATACTATGAACCCGTTTCTCTTTCAAGCGTTTTGTGAAAATGTAAGTGAGATGAATTATTTACTATATATTTGTAGGTCTTGTATTATTATATGTGATACAATTTAAAGCATGTAATGCTGTTATATTGTTTGTTGAGGTTTTGCTTTCGCAATTCATTTCCTGAACTTTTGTGCAAATGCTTTTTATTTAAAACATATTATTTACTATTGAGCTAAAGTACAATGTTTAAAATCTTATTAGAGTGATCCTCAAACAATGCAATTTTCTATTAATCTCAAAATAATACTCAAGTTTTGAATTTGTTAGCTTTTAAGTTTCATCCTCCTTTGATTTTTTTTTTCATTGCTTAGTCTTGGTCATAGTACCTTCAATTAATTTTAGTAGGATATTTTAATAAACGTATTCATTGTTTTGATTGTACAAATGTCTTACGTACTATGATGACAGGTGTGCATGTACATTGCTATTTTTAAATGTTTTTTTTTTCTCGTTTCTAGTGAGTTAGGACTGCACTGGTAAACTATAGACGTCTTAACGTTTATTATCTATGGCCATTTCCAGAATATACTGAATCTCTATATGAGGCAGTTTTAATTATTTATAGGTTATATTTTGACATTAGTAGCGAGTGATATTATAGTTTAATATTGTAGCAGACATATAGAGATAGATACAGATATAATGCACATCAAAAGAGAGGGGCAAAATACGTTTGTCTGAATAATGCCGACTGTGATTAATGTCGATTTATTGTAACTCTTCTAAAGTTATTCATATTATTTAATCCAATTGTTTCAATAGCTACAGTCTGTATCGCGGAGTAGAAACAATATCCCACGTTAACCTATAATTACTGTCCCACTCGTTTCTTCGTAAACATATCCACACTTGTCTCGCTCGCACTTTATGACATTTTTTTTTGCTTACTCGGGGAAACACATTTACGCGCCTTCACTGGCCCTGGGTGGGGTCCATTGGTTTCAACAAAAGCCATCGCGAGTGCCATAAGTGCCACCTTTGGTGAGGTGCCCCGGAACAACAAATAATCAGGGCACCTCGACGGCAAGGCACAAATGCGGTTGTCACGCACTACAGGACAAAACCCACCGACTTTGGGACAGAGCAATGGGGTGAGATTCCCACCCTAGCCCCTTGTCCCGTGTGCAAAAGCGCCTCCTCCTGTTGCTCTTTTGTCCTTTCTTCTTGTAAGAGGGGTGCAAAGAGCATCCTCCTTAGTTCAATTAGCGTCGCCTGGGTTCGCCCCAAGCTTCTGAATTCCACCGCCGCGACAAGGCTTGATCCTTTATGACATTTTTTTGATAACTCAGGGGAATCCAGAGAATTACGCATGATACCTAGGGGCCTTGGTGGCACACCTAGGCCGTATGTCGGGCTAGAAATTTGGGTTTACCTACCGACTAAACCCCTACGGGTGGGTATCCTTCAGCTGCTATAAGTCCTCCTAGAGCGACATACTGGCCCCGTCGAAGGGGCCCGGCTTCTCGATGTGCATTAGGTGTTTATCGCCAGTGTTTGCATTTTATTATCTAAAATAGTTTAATGCATAACATATTCTAATTTCTATGCTACAAGCATATATCTAGAAAATTTTAGGAAAATGATGATGGTGAAACCATAAATTAATATATTTAAAGCGACTCATTGTTATATTGTAAGATTTTATTATTTTAAATAACTTTTAATATTTTAAACTGTACCTGGATCTGAAATGATGCTTCCATTCGTTGTGACGCTCTGTGCATGGGTATATAATATTGTGTTTGTGAAACGTTAAAGGCGTTATTACACTGTCCGTTTTTCTGGATGGTATGTGCTAAGTAGTGAGATGAGAACTGAATGAACTTTATGGACTAATATTATATATCAGTTTCACCTAGCACATACTATTAAGAAAAATGAGCATAGTAATCAGTATTTTAATGCATGATGTGATTTTGTGATATATATGTGTTATGTGTAAGTTTTCATAGATCTGCCCTGT
>JAFELO010000236.1:343686-467629 GCA_017140195.1 Eumaeus atala | reverse complement strand
TATATATGTATTTTTATAATAAAAATACCAAATGTATAAGATTTCCAAATGTAGGAGAATTATATAAAAAAATTTATAATATTTCCGTTATCTAGTATCCGTAACACAAGTCCTTACTTTCCTTACCACAGGACTGAGCTAACGTGGTGTAATTAGTCCACTGATATTCTATTATTATATAGGGTTGCGTACTACAAAACGGAACATTCATAATATTCATTGTAGTTCAAACGTCTGTCTGTTCTTCTGTGGACGCTCGCAAGGGAAAAAAGGGAATCTTTAGGGCACTTACTGTTGTAATAAAATCATAAAATGTATTAATATAGCATATAATAGTAAAGAAAAGAACAGACTTGCATAGAATTATCAGAAAACACTACAACTCATAGTATACGTATGTATACAAATACAACTTTAATATACCTTCGCTTCTTATCACTTAAATTCTTTAAACTTGAGAAGAAATGGATTTTAGAACGTCTTATATATATCGGCAGATTCCCTTGCAACCGCTGGCTGGGCACCGGCGTGGACGACGGCTCCACGGAGCGCGTGGTGGTGGCCGGCGAGCGCGCGCGCCCGCCGCCTGCGCCCTCCCCCACGACGCACCTGTCCACCTCCACCATACAGCACATGATCGGTGAACACCACCACCTTACCGCCTAGATAACATGCACACAAACTAGTGTTGGACCAGTGGATATGGTTTATCGACTTGTGAACGAAGAGAACTGTTCTATCGAAAGATGACGACGATGATGTATTGATGTATTAACCTATTGTTGCCAAAGTTATGGAGGGTAGGTCAGGAGATTTGACGGTTTAAAATAATTCTTGATCAGAATGGCACTACAGTGTAGCATGTAGGCATAAGAAATTATATTGTGTGGATGAAAGCCTGCATTATTGTGATAGAAATATGCATATGGTATAAATAAAGGTCAAATATTTTATTTACCAAGAAAATATTTGTTTGATGATAATTCTGTTTCCAAATAATCACATATTTTCTTGGTTAACTCCACAAATAACGTAACTACTGAAGAGTGCAAAAAAGCGCTGCATATTTTATGCGTATTTAATCCCAAAACGCAACACTAATAGTGAAAAATGTGACGCCAGAATATATCAGCACTTGTGGCGTCACATTTTTAACTATTATACAAATTTCTACTACAAAATAAAAGGGTATTGTGATAAAATTCCAGGTGTTTTAAAAAATGACATAATTGAACACCAGAGACGTCAATATTATCCCTTTTCTTATGAGAATACTTCAGGATCACTTCAGGGTGCAATCTGTACAATTTACCTAAATGTACCTCCAGTATTCTCATCAATGATTGATGAATAATTTTTATACCCTTCAACGTTTACAATATTTTTACTGTGGCTGGTGTGGCACGTATTTAATGCTTTCTATAGGCCAAGGTACTTCTGATCTACCCTCCATAATCCCAACTCTAATTGAAGTTTGAGGGAATGAGTTTTCGATCACTGACAATACTGCAACTAATGGGTTCGCACACTAAAAACTAGATGGCATTAGTAATTACATAAGATATGGCTACAAAAATTGCTTGCCAATAAAAAGACTAATTTGTTCTTAAACGTTGTAAATCACTAATAGTATGTGTAAGAAATACTATGATTAGAGAATAGGTAGTTGCTCTATAGGTATACTAAATTTTTATACAAAATATTATATTTTTACATAAAAATGTTTTGTAATATTTACTCTTAATATTTATTTCTAGAATTTTTTTAAATTGTGTTATAACATTATTGTTACTTTATGTGCACAAATCACATGCCTGAAACCTTCAGTCGTGATTTATTTCATTGTTTTTCTTTATTTATATGTAAGTCAAATTTTCGTTACGCTAAATGTGTTACTTTTTGTTAAGATTTATTTTTATAATTTCTGTTTATTTACTTTTATGTTTTAGTTTTCTAGATTATTTTTTTTCGTTTTTGAGCATGGAATACGATTTACTTTAATATTTAAAAAGTGAGTATTAATTAATACATTTCACATAAATTATATGTAAATGTAATTTATTTAACTTATGCTTGTATCATTTGGGATTTTTGGTGATGGTAAAAGTGTAATTTTATAATTTTTGTGTCACCATAATATGGAATTCAAAACTCACCAAACGCATTAGAAACGCATTTTTCCACTTCATACGAACGATATGAAAAATATACAACATACACAATGTTGTACACTTTTTATGATAGTGTATATGTGTATAAATGTGCCAGTAAACAAAAATTATATCTTGGCCAAACTTTTAGTCTTATTTATTTGTTAGACATAAAATCAGTCCTTTTAAAGTTCAGTTCGCCAAAGTAACTGTAATCCAAGACCTAGACCGGTACTGGACAATTCATTGTTGTAATCGAATTAGAAAAACCAAAACTGTCGATCCGTCTAAACATCTTAAATGTAACTAAAAAGTAACGCTACTTAACTTCTGATTAAGTAAAACCTTAACCACGTCTTCCTCACATACGCAACATGACAGTGATATCCGTGCCTATTTGCAGCTTAACTTAATGCTAACCTAACTTGAACTATGTCGCATAAAATTAATTTGATTTCAGGTGATTGTGTGAACGCCATAGTAAAGTGGCACTACCAGTCGAAACGTGAGAAAGACGCGAATTCGCTCAGCGTGTTGTTGTGCGGAGAGAACGGACTGGTCAAGTGTCTCGAACAAGCGTTCTTGTGCGGGTTCAAGTCGGCCCGACTCTTTGGAAAGAATCTCTTCATTTGGGACTATTTTGGTGAGTTTTCAAGCTTCCACCTGACATAAGTGGAAATATTAACTTTTGTTCAAATTTGTTACCTAATGTACAGCTTAGCCAAAATTTATAACAACGACTTTTATAACATAGTTATATTGGCGTTTAAAAAATGTATCTAAGAAACAATTTACCGACGCATGAAATAATATAAAGGCAGTGCACGCACTTAATTTGTTGTGATTAACTTTCCTAGCTGATCTAACCTTTCATTAAACTTTTTCATTGAACATATTACATTAAATGATGACCACGCACATTTGTACATTGAGAGTGTACGCACGTGTTGCACGTTACTGCGAACGACATTGCGTGAACGTCAACCCTCGCTTTTGTCTCTTAGCCACATTTGCGACGTAACCTTTGATTTCGTCATCAATAAACCTATCAGTCATAGAAAAACATATTCATCATAGGTTGAATTTAAGAAGTAATTTTGCCTTTTCGTCGTTCCTTCGATTTGCGCTCAACCAAAGTAATTTATTCAGTCCGTGTGAAAGACGAGTTCAAAATGAGCTTGTGCGACGAGGGCACCGTGAGCAACAAGAGCTGCGGCGTGTCGTACAACTGCAGGCAGGACCAGGAGCACCGCGCCATCTGGCGCTGCTACTGCCACCTCACGGACGAGGTCAACTCCGTGGGTCGCGCGCTCGGCAAGGACGGGAAGTTCCAGCTGTTTATATGTCTCAGCTTACGGTACGTACTTTTTTCTGCAATTTATGCCGTAGAACTACCGACGCCCATTAAGATGCACGATCATCTTTACGAACTTATATCTCCCTCGCACCTTTCATCGGAGTTGTCTTTCTTTCTCCAGCTCAAACGAAAACGACCAAAATCAAGCGAGTGTAAAGAAGTTTTACACTTAAGTCAAGACGGCAGCTAACGCAAAATTACTAGGCGGCTAGATATTTTATATTTATATTATTATATTTAATTTATAACTCAGTCAAAATGAGTATATGCTTTACAATAAGGCCGTTTAAATGAAAAAAAATAGGTGTGAATATGTTATTGAAGCAGTTAATATATTTTACAGAGAACACTGGCTGCATAGAATGCTTGTGCCTATGTCCATGACACGAGTTACCGCCGAGATGTACGAGGAGCAAAGTTTCCTACGCAAGCGTGGACTTCTCACTTTCCTACGACAGATTCTAGAACCGCTTGATGAATTTGACATAGTTCTAGAAAATTCGCTTACACAAGGCATTTAATGAGAAACATAGATAACTCTTTGTTTTGGATTTAAAAATTATTGGTTAAAAACCATTTAAACGTTAATACTCATGGATTGTGTTTTTTGACTATGTCTATATGCTACTTGTTAACGTTCAGGGTATAATTTCTCTATTATTGTGTTGTTATCTATACAGGATGGCGTTATGTGAGTTACAATCAAGCCAATACAGTCAGTAATATTGGGTCCTTACATATGAAATTGGTGTTACATATGAAAATAAATGTATGAACCATTGTTTTCCAATCCACATTTGCCCTCTCATAGTTAGTTCACTGGTCCCTTTACTAAAAAAAACCAGTCGGACGGGAATCAATAAAATCTTTGAAGGCGATTTAGACTATCCCATCGGAGTTGATTTTTTTTCCCTTGCAAGAAGTTATCCAAATTTAAAAAAAAAAGTAATCTGTTGGAGTAAGCTCCGGGGAGTACGGAGGATGTCTTAGAATTTCTGATTGAAGCTCTTCTAATTTGGCAGCTGTCTGTTGCGCAGTGTGTGGTCTAGCGTTGTCGCGAAGCAGCAGCGGCGTAGAGCGATTGAGCAGCCTAGGTTGTTAACTTTAACTTTTTTGGGGTTAATTTTCGCTTGGGGCAGAATTTGGCTGGCTGGCCTGGATCCAATCCTTGCGCTGAGCGCTCCCGATTATCGTAAATAATCCATTTTTCATCAAAAGTAATGATTACCTTCATTAATGTGCTGGTTTAGTAATGTAAAGCAGTCGACGCGCGTTTGCCAATTTGTTTCAGTCGATTCGTCAGGTACCCACCTTTCAAGCTTTTTAATCTTCCCAATTTGCTTCAAGTGAATTAAAATAGTTTTATTTAATTCGTTTTTTTTTTTGTTTTATCGCCTCTGTAGTGTTACGGTGCGGGTGTCGCCTGTTAAGACGGTTAGTCGCGTGGGGTCCTGGGTTCAATCCCCAGTTCGGGCAACTATTATTAAATGTTTTTCAGATTATTCTGAGCACGCATTACCTTGTCCGGGATTGGAATGTGCCCGAAGTGGCCATAGGCTTGCCACCTAAGACCTCTTTTTTTTGTTGACGCGGGGAAACGTATTTACGCGCCTTTACTGGCCCTGGGTGGGGTCCAGTGGTGTGTGGGGCTCGCGGCACATTATATAGTACCGAATACCCAGAAAAACCACCGTGAGTGCCACCAGTTCCGCCTTTGGTGAGGTGCCCCGGTACAGAAAATCATTAGTGCACCTCGACGGCAAGTCGGCTGACCGAAGGGCCACATGACAACCCCACCGACTTTGGGACAGTGCAATGGGGTGAGGTTCCCATCCTCGCCCCTTGCCCCGCGCGCAAGAGCGCCGCCACTTTTCGCTCTTACGTGGTTTGCGATGGACCCGCTACCACAATAGCCTTCAACTCTTCATTATCAACTTGGGTCTCAGGCCGTCCACGGTTCAGCAGGTCGAAATTTCCAGAACGGAAGCGTTGGAACGAAAAACGAACTGTGTTTTCTCTTGCAACACGACCGCCATACACATCATTCACCCTTCGATTCGTTTCCGCAGCACTAGTGCCACGGCGGAACGTAAATAATGCAATATTTTAAGTTTTCCATTTTGTAAACTGAGTGACGCAAACAGAAAAAAAAACAAATGAATGACGGTCATTGAATCACAAATAAAAATAAATGGCTGTAAAAATTTGAATTTGGAATTCTTTACCAAAGACGAAAAATTCGTGATTAAAGTGGCCAGTACGAAAAGCGCCAATTTTATATGTACCTAATAATAAATCGGTGAATTGCCATGTGCTATGAATATTCCATTACAATTCCATGTGACATTGAGTTGAGGGGCGCCAATATAACAATATTTTAATAGCTTGAAAGAGTAAAATAGATGGCTTGATTATAGATAGCATAATGTGTCCATATTTTATTTTACTTGCCAGATTCGCGCCAAAGATTATAAATGTGTATTGTGTGTACAATATTTACTAGAGATTTTTTTTACTAATATTAGTAATTATGCTAGAAAGAAACACTTTATATTTTAATGATAAGATTAGGATGTTTTTTTTTGTTATCTTGATTGTTATTATACAGAACTTGTTCAAATATATTTTTTTTACTTTAAATTATTAATTGTAACTAAAAGTAACTTTTTTGATAATAGTTTATCTCACTGCTGGCCAGTGCTAATAAACATTCATACTCGAAAAATATTATTCGTAAGGAATCTCTTGTTGCGTTTATTTTGAAATGAAATTTGAATTTTATTTTTTTGTGTCAATTTGAAAGGAGTTTTAATATCTTACAGATATAGAAGACAGGGGATTAACGGGCGGGAAATTGGGAAAATTTGAAAAAAAAATAGATACTAAATCCACTGGGAATGCCTGCACATTTGCCCGCGGGCATGTCTGTCTAGTGAAAGACAGACACGCGAAGAACGCCTAAAATACACGGGTCTTCTATGTGTACTAACCTCCTTTCAGAAACATGGCAGTAGCACAAGCAAACAAACGTTGCAAACGTTTTGTGGCCCATATAATCTCATAATTTGTGTAATTACGAAGTAGTGCATTATGTAAAGCTAACGTAAGTTTAAGTTGAACATATTAGTTTTGTGATACACTAAAGTACATTTCTAGGACATCGTAACTATACAGTTTCGACATTAAAATAATTCTGTAGTAAATTGTCAATTAACTATATATGGGAAGCTCTCATAAATTAATTATTATTTATTGGTGTCGTTTAGAATGTTTAACTAGTGCGTAATGTTAACTTAACGTAAATTTTTAATTTCACGTGTCGTATATACCCGCGTGACTTTCAAATTCAAAGACATCATCATTTCATTTTATTTTCGTCAGATAATTTTTGATGTCAAGTATTGACGTACAAGGTAGGTAGCGCGGTAAAAACGTATAGCCGAAGTTACTTATAGGTAACATAACATCGTTGATGCGAATCCACTAATGTCAGTACAAGTAACGTACGTGACATCTGCTGTGTATCTCGCGAAGTCCGGTGGGCTTTCGTTGTAGTAGTGAAGCGTATCGATATGTTCGCTTGTGTTGTGTTATATATGCACGTCACTGAGCGATTTTGACGTTACGCACACTACGCGTGTGAAAATATATCGTTCCGCCAGCTAGAGGCTGGAACGTGGCCTATCAACTAAGTAACACAAAATTCTCTGCCATTGTCATGATATCACTTTTACTAATTTAATGTCTGAAGTGTCCCTATATATCGTGCAAGGGTTTTTGCCCTTGTCCGAACGGACTTTTTGATAATCATTGCTGATAATGACGCTTCGATATTTCATTCGTTTCATGAAATCTATAAACTTTTAACCAGTACACTTAGATCGAAGAAATTGAGTACTGTTCATAAGAATATAAAAGATGTAACAAAGTGAATACTATGGGGCTATATTACAACACAAAACATTATATATTAAATAACATGCGCCTACATAAAGAAAATAAATTTGTGTAGCCGTTGTTGACATTGACACTGCCACCTATAAGATAAGACGAAAATATACTGATGTTGTGGCACCTTACCTATACATTTATAAAGTAAAGTGAATTATATAAACGAAAAAATATATACCTAAACGCAAACAATGTTAAGTAGGCAGCAGACACATATATCTTGATATACTTCGATTATAAACTTGTAGTGTATCGCGGTTTTAACCGCCTATATGTATACAGGAAATTGGTTAGAATTATAAATTATATAACCTATAGTAAACATTGATTAGAGATTTTTTTTATTGGGCCTGCAGTTTCGAAACTTTATTTTATGATATTAGTTATGTGCTTGTTAAGCAATTATACACGCATAGACGAGTGGCTATAATTGAGCTCATTATTTGATGTATTTACACCCAAATATTTATATAACCTAACCTGTCTCCCTTTAATGAGCAGTGAAATTTAAAAAAAAGAAATGATCTAAAATCACCTAGAGCTATACATACTATACATTTTTATAACGATAGTAATTGTAATTGTCAATATATATTTTATAATTAATATGATATGTATTAATATCCAAAATTTTATTCATTAATTAAAAAATATATTTGTAAAGAACTAACTCTGTTCACAAAATAAGAACTCTGACGCAGAATAGCGGATAAGAATACGGGATAGGGTGCAACTATTGTACAGTTCCCATGACGCGTGCCGTGCGGAATTGTAGTACTTGCGAGACGCCAGCACCGAGGCGTGAGGCTACATTCCGTAGTGACCGGTCGCAACGCCGGAATCACATTATGTATTATGCTTCACATCAATAAATCTTACATTGTTGAAATATCACGTAGGTACATATCTAATACAGCAATAAAGCCCGATGTGACATCACCAACACCGGTCGTATTGTTCAAGTGTTAGCGACATGTTTCCTCAGAAATTGTTCCCAGATGCTCAGCAATGGGGAATTATTTCCAGATTTTGGTTTGGAAGATTCTAGGTGGTTTTGTAGTGAATTTAGGGCTTCTCATTGGAAGATACTATTTTAGGTGGGCTTGAGCTAACTAGAGGATCAAACGCTGCCTCAGTAGTAAAAATTTGTATGTGTATAATATATATGGTAATTATTTTATTATCATTCCAGTGTGTTGTTGTATGTTGAAGTCGAATTGTTTATGAAGCCGTCCTGCACGGTTGTAAACGTGTGCGTCGTGGCTCCGTCACTTTTGTCCCCTAAACTTTAAAGCTTAGTTCCTTCGTGCCAAATATCTAGATATAAAACTTCTTTATATATCGTTTAATTAATTCCAACCAATATATCAAAAAATTTAAAAGTAACCAGTAAATACTAGGTAATATGTCGTAGTGGCAACATAAACGTAGAAATAAAAGAAATATTACAAAAAGAGATTAAAGTAAACAGATATATTAAATAGTTTGAATGCGATAGAAATATGTAACAAAATTCTCCTGCTGATAATTTAAGCGACACGATATTAAGAATACGGCTATCTAGTTTTATGATTGTCTGTAAAAATTATGTTCATTTCTATACAGATATAAGATTAGTATAAAATTTTATATTAATATACTTTTCAATTAATTACCAAATATATAACTCATTAATTTTCTTATTTATAATCAATTTAAAGTTGCAATACGTACAATTTAGAATAGGTTTGCTGTATGATTCCAAATATATTTTTTTTATTATAGCATAAAGCTAATTGCTCAGTTCGTGACTTCAAATAATTTGATTCGCTTAAAACGTTACGTCAAACCTTTGTAAGGCTTAAAATAGATACATTTTGTTAAGTGAACTCTAGGTGTCGCCAGTGGTTTTCAGTGTTACAAAAGATTTTTATCTAGCAGGTAATGAATGAAAACACTAATTACATTGTCTTAACAAGGGTTTTCGCGAAAGGATCGCAAAATACAAAATTGAAGCCAGGAATCTGCAGTGCATACTTATTGTTAAGGTTTATCTACGTGCGAATTTTTCCATGCCGACTCAATGCGGCAGACAGGCCAATGCCCTTGCCAAGTAAATGTATTTTACCTGATCACGCAAAGGAGAGTTATTATAAAATTTATTTGCATGCCAGTAGAATGTGTTGTTATGATAATTTGAGTTTCGTTGTCTTCCTGTTGATATTGTGCATCTGTACCAAAGAATTAATCTGTAATATTTAAATAGTTTTGTCAACTTTTAACGATTGAATGTGTAATAAATATTTTTAAAACTTGTCTAATGATTATTTACATCATTGCCAATCACCCCAGTCCAGTTAGGGAAACGGTATCTCTGCCACAACCTGTCACAAAAAATAGCAGTTGAAGCTTTGGTTACAACCGACGCCCACAAATTTCCGTGTAAAGAGAGGTGTCGTGTATTGCCCTTCTTCCTCCTTTAGTTAAATAAAAACTGTTGTCATGTTATAAAAATGTTTAAATTAATTTATGTCATTGAGATTAATTTAATGCGATCATTAAAATTCTATTCCTCCAGTGGCCCACCGGCCTCTTACATAAAACAACAAACCCGAGAACGTGACAGCGCGCGCGCCATCCCACTAGTGTGGGGAGAGGAACCGCTTCCCCATTTTCGGTCCCAAAAATAGTTACTATAGAGTAAGCCCACAATCAACCCGGTACATCTCTTCCCATCTTTCGGGAAAAGAGGGGGGTCTGCCCCCTATCGTCTCCCTAAATCTGAAGACCAAAATCTTCCCTAGTCAGTCGAACTGTCCAGCCTTAGCTGGACAAGCGCCGCCAACCAGTTACTACTGGTTGGCGGTCCCTCCAAAAAAAAACGTGACGTCACGCTAATATTGTTTGCGAGTACGTAGTATTGTCGTATGTGAGCGGGTAGGCTAGTACATCTTAAGTGACGAAATTCGCTAGTATTATATGAGCGAGAGGTTACTTCATAACGGTCCATTGGTAGGCAATTACTTTGTGCTTCATAGAACTCTCTCTCTCTCTCTCTCTTTTTATCCATTTATCTATGTACTGTACCCACGCGAGAATTGATGGAGAAAGATCGTACTGCTTTCTCATCTTTCTCCTCTATTCACCACGATGGCAAGTCGTCGTCATATAACTGCCTGCTAGAAGCAGTACGATCTCTTCTAAATATATATTACCTGTGCAGTTAACATGTTGATTTCCCTATCGTCTTCCTAAACCTGAAGACACAAAAGTCTTCGCTAGTCATTCGGACTGTAAAGGCTGGACAAGCGCCGCCAATCACTAGTAGGTCCCTCCGAAAAAAAAACATGTTGATTTCGCTCCGCAATGTAGGTTTTTTATTTCAGGTAACATGATGGTATAAAATAGTATTTTTAACATTTTTAATCTATTATCTGCCTAACATTAATTTTATTTAAAAAAAGTATGACTTAAGAAAACATATTGTTATAACGACCAAAAATATGTAAAATACGAAATCTGAATAAGTAGCTTTGCCTAAGTATTAATACGGCAATGTACAAAACAATGACAGAAACGCGGTTTTTATCAGGGAGATGTAAAGTACAGGTAGAAACAAAGCCGTCAGGTTGAAAAGTTATCTGCCGTCTAATATCTTATATGACTTGAATGTGGGTGTCATAAAAAATATCTACAGTAGTAAATTTAGTGGCCGATGGCAATGATGTATACAAGTTTATACGTCTTGTGATTTATGCAGGGAAATTTCTTCACATAACTACTTCTAGTTTAATTTGAACATTCGATTAGACATTTGTTAGAATCCTATTTTGAATAAAATATTTTTATTTCATTATATTTTATTAAACACTGTGCATCCTACGTTGGTATCGATATCTATAAACCAAATTCATAATAATTACTGTTGGGAACATCCCTAAATCATACACCGGTGACGTCACGTTAACTTAACAGATTTCGTTGCTTTTTTACGTTTTCCAATATGGCGCGCAAGTTTTGACCTTTTAAATTATTTGCTTCAGAGTAT
The DNA here is from genome assembly GCA_017140195.1 of Eumaeus atala. Taxonomy (NCBI): domain Eukaryota; kingdom Metazoa; phylum Arthropoda; class Insecta; order Lepidoptera; family Lycaenidae; genus Eumaeus; species Eumaeus atala. Next base: position 456,144 of record JAFELO010000236.1, on the reverse strand, counting down.
AAAATAATTTTATGAAGACATTTACGTTTCGGTACTATTTAACGCGGCAATTTATTAAAAATAAATTATTCGAACGTAATTTATAACTTATGCACATTTCCTATTGAGTATTGTCAGAAAGAATAAAAAAGAAGGAGAATTAGATATCTATACTAAATTATATTCTAAATATAATAACTATGTAAACAAATAACTAATACGTCTTCCATTTTTTTTTTAAGTTTATTATAAAATTAACATTTTTGAAGTATTGAGTGTTGACCAGAACGAGTGTAACAATAAAACTTCCAGAAAAAGATGGCGCTCTTGTACTTGTTGTGCGGTCGTTCATTCGACATTCGACAAGTAAGATGGCGGCGATTAATGTGAAAGGCAAAACGTTGTCTTATTTTTACTGTAAATAAAGAAATTGATCCTTTCAAACACAATTACCCACAGAAACGCATAGAATTAGTTTGTGTTAAGTGCTACCATTGAAGTGAATAATCGCGTAACATTACAAAATAATATTTGTGGCTTTTATATTCACAAGACAAAACCGTCGCGACGAGTACTCGAAGAGTCGAGGCCATATTTATGATGTTATCTGTCGTGTGAGCGTCCAATAAAAGCACATTGATGAATGATTATTCAAAACTGAGGCGATGGTATGTTTCTTTAGATAAATGCACACGGTATTTATTGGTATTCTGTAAAATATTTTTATGCATTGTTCGGTCACTCTAACGCTACCATGTTGCGAGCGGCACCTTATTTTTATTTACTTTGTTTTTATTTAAAAAAAGCAGATTTAAAGTGAGTTTGTGTACTTATTTGGCTTTAGAAACACATTTTCTTTGTATTGTACGCCTTTAGTTTAGTATATTAATGTTTTTTTATTCTTTTTCAGGATTGTTGATATACGGGAAAAAGATAAATAGAAAAGAATGACTACATTTTTAAAGTGCTTATTGTAAATGGTGGTAAACAAAAATATATTAAGTGTTAAAAAAAACTATGGATGAGAGTGTGGACTTCTGTTGAAAAATATATATATTCAGGTGAAGCAACACGGAGGTGGTAATGGATCCAGTAGGGCCATGGTCAGCATATGCTTCGTACAATCGGCTAGCAGGAGTACAAGCTGGTGCTGCAGGTGGGGATTTTCATCACCACCTAGCAAGCGGTGGGACAGGCCTTGGCAGTCAATCAGTGCCATCAACAACAAGCCAGTTATTATTGCAAGCTGCACATACAACAGCTTCTTTAGCTGGACAACTAGGATCATCCACAGCCTCACCATTTAACCCTGGAGGATTTCTATCACCACCGGCTGTAGGTTATGATGCAGTATTTTCACCATTATTCCATCATGCAAATCCAAAACCAGCACATTATAGCTCTTCTCTACAGGCTCAACATCGGCAAGTGATTGCTCAAGCGCAAGCAGCAGTAGCCTCGAAACAGTCCTCAGTGGAAAGTGAACTTTCATCATTAAGAGAAAATTATTCTCATCAGACATTGGCAACTCAAGGGACATCATTTTTTGATCAACCTTCAACTCCTGGCAGCACAGCTGGACTAAGTTGGCAGGGCAATAACCAGTTACCAAGCCCATTTGGAATTCTACCTCATGAAAGTGTTGTACCCTCATCTCCGAGCCCTGCTACTACTAAGGCTTCAGCGACATATGAAAATTTTAATGCTCATTTTGCAGCTGCACAAACCCTTAATAATCATTTAAATTCTCAAATTGCAAGTACTGGAAAACAATCAAACAGGTCAGGTTCACCTGCAACAGCACCTAAACAGCCAGCTTCATCTACATCATCAACATTTTTTCAAGCTCCTTCATTTGGAAACCAGAGTGATTCTTATAGTTCAAGTAGTGCAAAAAGTGGTCAGCTTTCGTCTCAGCAGGATTATGCTGGAAGTAAGTCTTATTCAAGTTCTGCAAGCTCTTCTACTCACTCCCAACAGTCATGTATTGTGTCAACTCCATCAGTAACTTCTTCTCCTACTCCACCTGGTAAAGATTATCGTTCACCATCCACAACATCTGCCCGACCTTCTGCTTCCATATATAATTCACAATCACCCAAAAGTTCTGCCACTGAAAAGCCTCCAAGGCCTGCTAATAGTGTAAGTGGCTTTGTATCCCCCACATCAAAACCGCCACAAGTCCAAACTAAGGCACAAAGTAAAATATACCCTGAACTAAGTAATGATCAAAGAAAGATCTGTGATTCTAATCCCAGTGACAAACTTCAACCACAATCATCTCCTATTAGTTACTCCATTATGGATGCTCCCGGAAGACTTAATTATAATAGTAGCACAGGAAATAGTAAGCCTGGTAGAATTGGTGGCTCTCAATACTCTACTTCACAAGGCTCTAGTTTCAGACATTACCAAACTGGCAATAATGTTGAAGCAGATTATCATGTCAGAGCAAAAAGCAGCTCAAGTACCGACACAGGATATTCTAGTAGCAGTTCTCAAAATGGTCCCGATTGTGGGGTAGTTGTAACACGAAGACAAAGTCCATTGCAAACTGCTCCACAAACTTCACCCATAGGTCATGGCTCTAGTCCTGCATATCCATTGTATCATAGTCCAATGAATTCAATTAATTCACCACAACAACATGGAGATCATTATACAAAGACAAACAATGGTGCACCAAGATCACCCTTAGACGCCTCTGTAAACAGACCTCCATCACAAAATAGTCAAGTAGCATACCCTTCTGTCATAACAAGAGCACTAGGCATAGAACAAGGTAAATCATATAATGATAATAGATATGAGCGTAATCAAAGCCAAATCTCTAATCAAAGTTGCTGGGAATCTGAGAGGCAAGCGTCTAGAAAGTTTAGTTCCAGTAATATTAACAGTTCAAGTAGTTTTAACAGTAGTATAGCTGAAAATAGTACTCATAATGATAAGTCTACTTCTCAAGTACCAAATTCTATCGAAAGAAGTATTAGTTTGTCTGAGAAACCCCAACATCATTTTGATAGTAATAATGTAGCATTACAAGATCTCTCCAGCTGTCGTGGTGATCCCATGAGTATAGTGAAAAACCTACAGAGCTTGCAACAAAGTTGCCAACTGCAAGAAGTTAAACCCAGTAAAAATCCACCACCAGTTTCAAACACCACCCCAAGTAAGTCGGTAGCTAGACGGAAAAGTACAGAGAAAGTGCCACATCCAAACATCAATGAACTCTCAAATGCTGTAATGGCTGATTATTTTGCAAACAGAATTCCACCCCCAGCCCATAGTTCTACTAGTAATCAACAACAGAATGGTACTTATTTTGACTTTGAAAGATGGAATCTTCCACCTCCTCCCCCAAAAATGTTTCCTGGCACATCAGCTTTTGGTTCTCAGGCTCCTCTACACGCAACAAATTTTGCTAACCAGCACCAGGCTCTGGCTATGCAGCATGGGCATGCTTTAACATACTTTCCTCCTTTCCACCTGGGACCCCATCCAGAATTCCAGTCTTCTGTGGAGTTAACACCCCTTTCCTCATTTAGTGAAACTCCACCTTCGGCTTCCTCGTCATCTTTTTCTACACCAGAAACTCGTGAAGAGGAACAGCCCAAGGTAGTAGTACCTAATATAGAGGAAGAACTTGGTTTCCTTGCAGAACAACGGGGAAATACTGCATCAACGGTAGCACCCACTTCTCAGCAGCAGACTATTAACAATACTGCACAAGACGCTACTTCGAAAGTAATGGAAAAAAAATTCAATGTTCCGGTCACGGGCCCCGGTTCGGGCTTCATGGCTTCCTACCTTAAGTTTCTACAAGGCGAAAGGGATACGTCTCCCCCTCCGGCCGGCCGAGGCGCTAGGAAATCCACATGGTCGAGGTCCACTACCAATAGCAATACAAATAGCAAACCATATACTCCTAACGAACATAATAAAACCCAATGCGAAGGCAACTCACAGTCACAGCAGAACGCCAATGGCGCAATGTCTTCCACGAACGCATTGAACTCAGGTATGTCACTAAATAATCAAGTCATGGGTTCTTCTGTGAATATGAGCACGGGTGGCCTACTGAGCTCTAACCAGTTACATGTAACACCAGCAAATATTTTGGGTTCGCAATCAAAAGGAGTAGAGTTGGAGGATCCCCGGTACTATAATCTCAATAAGGATCGGAAAAGAAAATACGATGGTACCGAGGAAGGTTACGACCCCGACGAGGAGGCGAGGCGACTGAACAAGCCGGTGCTGAATGTGCCGAGCACGCCTCTGAATGATAAGGGAAAGAAGGGTCGTACGACCGCCCCGGCCATGACCAAACCTCCGGCAGCGGTGGTGGCGCCTCAGCCGGCCGCGCCTAAGAAGCCAAGAGTGCCCGTACCCCCGCCCGTGGCTTCGCTACAGACAGCTCCACAGCAGCAATATTATTACCAACACCAGCCCGAGGAAGGTGCGTTTAATTTATTAGATTTTCACTTGAGAAGTAGAGCGCGTTGGTGAAGAACCAGCCCTGAAGCTTGTATGACAGGAGCAAGCTAGCTGCCGGCTAGACAGCCAGCTGTGAAAACTTGTTACATTTTAACTGTGATATGTAAATTTTTATTAGATAAAATCTATTATTATTTACTGTAAATAATTTCTATATGGAGAAAATGTGATGTACGTATCTTAGTAGAGAGGATATTTAGGTTAGCCTGTAACAAGATTTCACTCGTAATATTTGTTGATGACACATTGTTAGTGCCATTTTATTGTATATTGTAGATTCTGTGACTCTTGTCATACTCGCTACTGAAGGGGTGCTACCAGTTATAATTCCAAATCGTGGTATATTTTTTTATGGGTCTGATACCAGTGGTGTCTGTTGTATATATAGTTAAACGATGTATTGTATTTTACAGTATTTGAGTTTAGTTGGTAATGATAATGTACTCATATACTTTGCTGTTAGACGAAAGTGATTTTTATATTATAAGATGGAAATGAATGCATAATAAATACAGCTATACATTGTGTATAACGTATACGGCCGTGTCCTGATTATAAGTTTTGTATTTCTATTTAATTGTTATTTGTTTATGCACAATTCTCAATATTATATGTAAATAATTTTGTATAATAGGAAAAAAAACTAAAATAAACGCGAGTATATTACTGATACATGTGTTGAATAATTTTAGTTTGTACTTATTCCTGGTAGCACCCCTCACTTCGCCAATAGGGATAACATGTTCATATTAAATGTGTGTAACTTAAGTGTCTATTTTGTTGCTATTGGTTGAATGATGCATCATGCACATGTTATCACAATGGTGAATAACACAATGATATCCCTGTCCTTGACCCTTCCTACCCGTTCAAGTTTCAACATACGTTATTTATTGCAATCCAAGGAAATGCAATGGTTGCGAGAAATAGTGTCGCCTGAAGAAAATAAGGTAATAAGGTTCAGTAAAATATTCCAGTAGATTAATATCTTAAGCAATAAATTGTAACACATTTGCTATTTTAGTTTCTGCGCACGCAGCTGGACTAGGCTACGGCGTGTACGGTTCATCAGACGATGCGAATTCAAACAGGAAGTTGCACCACATCAAGTCACATCAGCAAATATCGAGCGGCGCTCAGATGGATAACAACCGGCCCGTCGAAGAAATGCCGTATCAGGTACACACTATTTTAAAACTTATGCTCGCTGTATCTTTCTTATTAAATCTGTAATTATGCACAGCGGCTGATGTAACGTAATTTTAGTATTGTGTATTTTCGTACTGTAATTTTTATTGGCGTCGTAAAGTACTTCCATAGGTAGTAGTTTTCACAGGACTTTTTCTTTTAGCTCTTGAGGTAACGTTTAGTAGTACCATGCTGCATTACAGCTAAGTTGACCCTTCGCGACCGGGAAGTACCTCTGACTCACATGATACCAGTGTAAAGTGACATCTTCGGTGTCGCGTTTCGTAAAATGTACTATGTGTGTAAAATATTTTAACAAATTCACAATGAAATAAGAGTGAAGCACGTTATACTTGTTTACTTTTAAAATATACTTTTTTAATCTCATACAAGATAATAGGACCACCCAACCTACCCTATTCCACCACCCCCGTGGGTGGGGGAATAGGGTAGGTTGGGTCTTCTTGCCGTTCATTGATAGAGCAGGTTCAGAATTATCCTTAAAAAAGGCTGCAGCAGCCCAGATTCCAGATTTAACCCCCGTGCTGGCCCCGACCTCGGGTATGATCTGATATGTCTGTTAATTGTATGTTATGTATTGACCAACTATGCCATAATATTTACCATAATTCGATACATAAGTGTATCTATCTCGTAACCTCGAAGTGAAATCGAGTAGGAAGACATACAGTCTTGTTATGATTGATTAGTACTTCTGCTATCATGCTAGTTCTTGGCAAATTTACTTTAGTATATTTATATGCGATTAGCAGTACTCTCCGCTCTTACTGGTCGTGGCGTAGCGTGATCGTGATTGAAAAGTGGACTATCTAAAACGAATGAATGGAATCAGCCTATAACCGTTCACCGTTGAACGTAGGCCTCATAGAACGCCAACCATCCCGATCTGGGCAGCCCGCATCCATCCGTCTTCTAAGTCCTTTCCGCCTTTTAAGTCCTCACTCCAATGTCTGCACAATGGACTATCCAGCAGTAAAGAAATCAAATCCGGGTAGATCCGTGATCCTCCACTAATAGCGGCAAAAGGGTCCCGTAGAGGCTTAGTTGGTATTGCTACCCAATGGCCGAGTCCAACATAGGTCTGGGGGTCTATCCGGGCTCCCAGGTATCATGCGTAAATGCATTCCCCTTCGTCAACAAAAAAAAGGGTCACAGTGCATCCCTACAGGCAGGGTCACAGTGCAGCCCTACTGGCTGGGGTGGCCTTAATGGATATTTTATAATTGATTGTTGTATTGAATAGAGGCCCCACTACAAATAGTAAATCTAAAAGCGAAAGGTGAGCCACTCAATCATCACGTAATCTCAGCATGTACAAGAGCTAATAATAGTTTAAAATTTTGCATAGGTTTTTTAGGACGTAAGTGGCTCACCAAGGCGGATTTTCGCGAAACTGAAGTTTGTTTCATGCGTCATCATTTTATCCAAAATTTGAATTGACTACGGGTTAAATTGCGGGAGGCTTCTAGTATAGTTAACAAGATGGACTTAACGCTATGAGCAAGTAGTCTAGAATTCAGCACAAACAAATGTAGAATAAAAGTAAACAAAAGGTCCCGTACCTTTTGACCTGATCAATATTATCGTAATCCTTCCGTTCTGCGCTAGATTATTCTCTGGTCGTGTTGGAGTACCATGCCATCCCAACTTGAAAATTTTGTAGTAGACTGGAGAGTACATTTGTCTGCACACACACTTGTGCACTATAATGTGCCAATCATCATCATCATTATCAGACCTTATCTGTCCACTGCAGGACATAGGTCTTTTTCAATGAACGCCAAAACGACCGCTCTCCTGCTACTCGCACCCATCCTGGATTGCCTACTGCACATAAATCGTCTTCCCATCTGGTGAATGGTCAACCAACACTTCGTTTTTCTGTACGCGGCCTCCACTCCAGAATCTTAGTGTCCCATTTGTCATCTGTTCTTCTGAGTGTGTGACCAGGCCGTTGCTATTTTTGCGAGCTTGTTCTTCGTGTGATGTCGGATATTTTAGTTCTCTGCCTTACGACATTTACAGGAATTACGAATTCTATCGGACAAAGAAACACCCAACGTGTTAAAACGTTCAATAGCCCGTTGAGCTACTGCAAAGTCGCGGACCAGTCCTATATTAAGAGGCCATGTGTCGGCCCCTTAGATCATTACGGGGAGAATGCATTGGTCGAAGACTATTGTCTTCAAGGTCTGCGTATAGGTGACGTGAGAATGTGACGAAGGTGCGGAATGCTGCTCAATCCAACTGAATAGGTACCCGAGATAGAGGTATTCGTTCGTCTACGACTTCGAGAATAGCACCATCGACGTTAACCGGCTTAGGGGGAATGTGTTCGTTGAACATGGCCCTATTCTTGTCCAAGTTCACCCTAAGACCAATACGTCGGGATGATTAATTTAGGCTGTGTAACATTTCCTGCAAGCCCTCCAACAAATAATGTACCAAACATAGCCGAAATCCGACCGAGGATACTGCTACCTATCGTTATCCACCATATATACATTCGGCACAGCTTCACTAATCGTACTTAACCAATGTTCGATCGACTAAGACTGATACTATTGTAGAATGAACTGCCATAGCCGCATTACGGCTGCAACGGGCCCACGTGACCGATAAGTTCTTGATGTTCACGTAATGCCGCTGTAAGTGATGAGTTGTGCCTCGCGGTCCGTGGTGTTGGCGAGCCATGATGGACCATTGGAGGTGATACTAGCTAGGTGGACTAGCTCTTGCCTCTATGACCTAACCCACGCGGACTCGAGACAAACCCGCATGTGGGTTATGGTTATGGTTTAAAAGTTAGTATTTCTATACTTTGTGTTTTTCTGGTACATACGACATTACCAAGTTTCAAAATCCGTTTATTAATTTTGGCGTGATTCAGTAACAAACATCCATCCGTCCACATAAAGTTTCGTATATCTAACCTTAGTAAGATATGTTTAAATTATTTTCAGTCTGGAGAGTTCGTAGCGATAAAGAGCGAGTTGAACGAGTTGTGGCCCGCCATATGGAGGGTGGACGGGAAGACGTTGTTGCAGAAGTACGAGCCGTTCGAGGAGAATGGAAAAGTATTATATAGGAATATATCCACGGTAAGTGGAATAAGTTGACGACAGGGAAACGGGAGGCTAGGTTGTGTAGGATCCGTTTCTAATGCGGCGCTAGAGTTTTTAGGACAGTTCGTGCGATTATATAATCGATAGCCATAAAAAATAAAATATCAATATATCGGAGTATGTATTAGTTACTCTTGTCTGTATTAGTACACTTTATTAGAGAAGCATAGCACCAGGAGATAAAGGCGAAATCATTCTGTCCCATTATCTATGTTGAAGACTATTTCCAGAACGGACACAATAATAATGAACGATAATCCCTATTAATCTAGTAATGCCCGTAAAGAGGAGTACTTTAAGATAACAACAATACATTCTCTCGCTAGCTCCCTGTTGTGAGGTAGTGAGAGACGAGTATCATATGTCTTTATAGATTTGTCTTGCTTCCTCCACACAAATTATTTCCTTTATACAAACACGTTGGTTGCGGAGACCAGATACCACCTTCGAACTAATTCTAACATTTATTTTAAATATGGTCATCAAAGGCTTAAGCAGTCTAATTTCAGACGTAGCCTTCTTTCTTTCCTGTTTCACGCAAAGCAAACTGATTGGCTTAGTTTATAAAGAAGAGTCCCGCCCAATAAAAATCTTATATATATATATATGTACACACTTATTGCTATGTTAGTCCACAGATAGGAATATAAAAGAAAATAATATCAATATATGTCTGTTCCAGTACGCAGCTTGGAACCCAGAGAATAAGAAATTGTACACGCAAGTCCCAGTGAAAGTTCGTTCGCAGTCGCACTTAGAATCAATTGTAGAATTAGTTAGGAGCGAACTGCCCGTCGACGATTGCAATTTCATCGAGAAGAGGATGTTGGAAACTCAGATGTATCAAGAGAACTTCGAGGTGTATATACAGACGCTCATCTCTCACGCCCTAGATCCTAACTTTCTCACTGAAATATTTCAAGAACAAGGTATTATCTCCCAATAATTACTATTTATTTATTTATTGAATACAACGATAATATACACAGTTACAATTTAAAGATATGGTGTTAGATAAAAATATGTTGAGTTCAATCATAATTAAAACGTTAAAACTGTATGCATAAGTTTTATACAAGTTTGAAAAATCAAATATATAAATAATAATACTATAAAAATAACACTCTTTTAAATTTGATTGTCCACTTTGATTAAATGTAGACACTAACTATGATTAGATGCCCCTAGACGAATATAATATGCGGATTTATGTCATGTTATTACTATACTGTACATAACTTTTTAGTTATCTAAAAAGTTATCAGGTGGCTTTAGCAACGTATGTACAAAAGTTTTATTATGTAAAATAATTGAGGCACAACAAGTGTTTATGAGCATTAACAATATTTAATACATTGTAATTGTATATTTAAAGAGCACCTAATTATCAGACAAATAATGTAGACAATCATTTATGTAGGTGTACATATTTTGTGCGACACAGCATATCGAAAGTTGTGGCATAATCTTGTCCTGGACTGAATTGCGGAGTAGTTAAAGTTGGTACTTGCTTTGAATATGATTACAATCAATCTATTTCACAATAGAACGTTTATGTTTCAGACGAATACTTTCTATCCAACGTGAAGACGGTAGACGAGGTGACGGACAGCATGCGTGCGCGCGTGTCGTGCGGCGCGGCGGGCGGCGGCGGTGCGCGGTCACTCGACGCTGCGGCGGCAGTCTGGCCCGGTCTCAGCGTGGCGGGTGCAGCGGCCGGTGCGTGTCGGGCATGCGCACGCCCTGCCTCCGCGCGGCTCCTGCTGTATGGTCAGCCCTACAATCCGGCCACGCTAGAGCCGGTACAGCCTGACGCGCGACTCGCTTATGAAAAGGTAACTTAATTTACGTGTAGGCCCGTCTATTGTATTATCATGCCAGGTGGGCTTGGCCCGGGCTGCCATGCACAGCCGGCCCACACCCACCCACCGCTTGTACATACAGCCTAGCAAAGAGGGAACTGTTGCGACTGCAACAGTTACATAGTTGCTTGGCCAATTTTTGAGTAGACTGCCGCTGCTAAGCGAGCCGTCGACGTTTTAGAAGGTAACAGTTGGCTTTAAAACATTTAACAATTTTTCATGTATATGAATACATTGGTGTTTTCAAGACGGAATGGAGACATCAAAGCCAAAACTAACCGGGACATCCTAAACTTTCAGGAGTTCCTTGTATGTACGACGTGTTGCGGCAGGGTGCAGCTGTACTCGCGAATATCACACCAGAAGTACCTCATGTATGCGGAGTGCAGTAAACGAGTGGCCGAGAAGAGAATGCAGAACCCCAGTAATGACACCACGGCAGTACTTAATGAGCTACTAGCAGATGAAGTGTGGCTCTCACAGGTACTTTTCGAAATGGGACAACGTGTTTGGAGTTATTATAAGCTTCATTCACGCCCTTAATTATCTCTCTTCGCTCTTAACGATAGATTTTTCAAACAATAATAAATGTTAAAGGAATTTCTCGTTTGAATATTAAAAACATTACGTCATTGCGAATCGCTGCGGCTAATGTGACCTTGAGCTCGCTGCTCGGGTGGCTGCCGCGTGTGTCGCAACATGTTATGTTCACAATTTTTGGCGCCCTGAACAAACTAAGCACCTACATCATGCCATATAAGTTTTCAAAAATGGAATACACGTGAAAAGTGATGTTGCTTGCTAGGAATAATGTCATTTATTGGAGGCTTGCCATTTCTTTATGTTTTAACGAACCTGCAATACTAACTTTAAGTGCGGCGTTTGTGTGTGCACGCCTAGGTTCTCGAGACCTTAACTAATTAGGTATTCTTTTTTATAAATACTGCAAATACGCCTATTCCACCTCTCAAAAATAATGAATTTTCTAAATTTTCTAAAGCAGGCAGCATTAGAAAAGCAAAAGCAAGTACAACCGAAATAATCAATCAATTTCGTTAGACTTCGAAGATCACAAGTTCAGCTCATTGTTACATATTGTAACTGTCAAACACATTACCTTACTCTGAAAGATAAAAAACATAACATATTCAAATAAATTCATATTGTCTCAAACATACAAACCTTGGTACTGGCTGACATAACAAAAGCAAAAAAACAAAACATGTAATTTAAAAACCTGTCTCTTCCAGCTATTCCGAGACGTACGACATTCGTGGGCAGAAGCGGAGTCCTGGGACCGAAAAATAAGACAAGCAATGTCACGACAGATGATATAACGTTCACTATAGTACCAGTAGAGTTGACTACTGTACAGAGACAGTTTGAGTTCACATTCATACCTGTGAAATATGTGATTGTAATTACGTTTCGATTTACCGTACATATGTAAGCATTTAATTATTTTTACTGCATAATGTGCATGCCTTGTATATTGACATCACAGTTAATGTTAATTCATCTGCTAAATGCTAGTACTACAGACAAAGCCAACATATGGTACATGGTGTATGTATTGATTGTCGTTATGTTTACTTTATAATTGTTAGTATTACCGCCGGTTGTGTAGAAAAGAAATATTTTTAGTTAAATTGGTAAGGGTAGCGGGGTTGATGGAATATCTGTGGGGATCTTAGTTTTTGATTCGATTTTCGACTGCGGAAGTTATTGTCTATAAAATAAACTTGCCATTGCGCTATGTCACATAATAAATAATTTAATGTTATCAATTGTATTATTACAGATTCAGATTTGCTTAGTAGAAACAACTGGGGAATTAATTTTTGTTGTAAATATACTGTATATAATATGATAAAAATTAAAATGAGTACCTACTTATATTAAAATTGTAACAAATGTTTATTTAACAAATTTGTATCATTACATATTTTATTTTAAAGGAACAATAAAAGTAGTCATATCCGAGGAGTGAGTTATAACAAATTGTGTGGAAGCTAGTACATACAAATTTTTGTAAAATAAAGCAAAAAGCTTTTTTTGAGAAAGTTAAATTCGTTACAAATTGAACAAAATGCTGAAAAAACGTTTCTTCTATGGGGATCTCCTTTAATTTAAATTTAATTTTAATATTTGTTTTAATAGATGTAGCGTAATTTTTTTATCATTTGAGAAGTTGCTGTTGATTGGCTGATTACATTTCGGATGTTGACTGGCTGACAGACAAACGCTAGGGACATACTCAAATGGTTCCATTGGCACCGATACAGTGCAAAACAAGAAATTGTATTAGGTTCCATAATGATTTATAACAGGAAGAATTAAGCAGTTTTAAATATGCATTACTTCTTAAAGTGTAAAATGTGATTTAATTTTTATTTGATAACTTTTAATGACCTCTGGTGAGTAAATTAAAGTTTGATTTACCGGTACCAAACATTGAAGTGGATGCAGTGCCCAATTATTGTATCTCCATACTATTTGTACGCAAATATTTTATTTAAAATGTTTTTTTTAAATGTCTTTTTATTCATATATAGAACTTATATAAAAATATAATTATGGTTATTATGATGATTGCGAAGATTATATTATTTTTCAGTATTTTAGTGTACAATGTAAACAATGTCTGACTCTGGTGCACCAGGCAGAAGTAAACTGGTAATCAATCAGTAGAGGCGGCCTACAGAGGTGCAGGATATATTTGCTTTTACTGGCACACTATTTTTCTTAAATATAAAATTATCTTGCTGATTGTACACGTAAAAACGTAAATTACTATAAATGTGATCATTGCACGCCATTATTCCCATTATTTTTTTAGATTTAGCCGTTGTTATTTTGTAGACGTTATTCTATAAATTAAAAATGATGGGAAAACTTCATCAACATGCATGTTCTGTGTAAATTTAACATTCAGTTCTTATATCATGTTTTCATTTTTTATTTTTTTTTCGTTTGTATAAAATTAAAGTCAATTCTATTTTGACGATTAAGTATCAAGATCGCCAAACTCAAAACACTATCTCTGCAAATAACGCAAATTTGTATACAGTATACCTACAATAATAAATTTTACTAAACTATGCTGATTCATTTATAATACACACAGTATTGTGAAAAGAAAATTATTTATATTTACTTCATCAGAGTAAATATATATCTGAAATCTCTTATACATAATTCCATGTTTATTTTAAGCTATACGTGTATGAGAAAAATGTTTGCCAATGAATGTACATCACAATATGAGAGAATTAAATTGTTCACATTTGTGAAGTTATTATATAAATACGTCTGATATGATTTTATTCCAATTTCTAAAACGCAGCTATTGATTTGATTTGATCTAATATGTATAGAAAAGTTATTTGGTGTTGGCGTTTTTTAAAGGATGCAGTTTAAATTTTAAGGTGCTTAGTGCAGACTAGTGAGAACACTGGCAACCCACAAATTTCAATTTAAGCCTATCTCCCTCTAAGAGGCATCGTAAGTCTCAAATATTTTGTCTAGAGCAATGTCCATTAAGGTAAAGAGATAGAGACCTTTTCATAAACATCTGAATCCTATGAACTATTTAAACGTACATACAGGTTTTATAACGAGAGTGTTTTTCTTATAACAATCGTCAACAAAAAAAAAGAGAACAATACGTTAATTATCTTTCATTTAATAAACCTGTCTGCGATATGCCTATATAAGTCACACTTTGTTTCCTATATTCTCGCACAATTTACAATGTTACGTCCTAATTGTGGCCGGACCTTACCCAAATACGTATCAAATGTGTTGTCAAAAATTTAAATGGCAGCGAGGATTTTGTAAATATTTTATATCGTTCAATTGTATCTGTGCAATTTCGATTGGATTTTTTGTAAGCCTCAGTGATAATCAAATAGAGAAATCATTCATAATCATATTTTTATTTAGATTTTTTTTTGTCCGTAACCTATTACGAACAATTTAAATAGATTAATATCTAACCGCCGTCAGTGTCCCATTTGTTATATAATAATGGAGAAAATCAAGCACAGCAAATCTACCTTACTAAAAAATAGTTTTCATAACCACGGAATGATGAAAGGTTTTGATAATATAATATAAATCCATAACAGATCGATAGAAATCTCATATAGAAATGATATGACATTCCTAAGCGGCCTTTTGAATGTTTTTATAATAAATAGATAAAGCTTAAATAACATAAGTGAATTTTAGTCTTAACAAGTTAATTAATTACAAATGAACAAAATGAACGATATTATATTTCTATTAGAAAAATAAGTACACTATTACATAGTATTTTGTATAATTACATTGGGTTGTATAGGTTTAGCGATGTAACATCGTTATAAGCATTAGTTATATTATGCGACGAAAGACTAGCATTGTAAAAATAAAAGGTTCTGTCTGGTAAAATTAAGGAGAACTTTTATTTATTTTCAATTGACGCTAAATATTTTCTAGTATTAGCGATTTTTTTTACTTTACGATAAATAATAAATGATAATATTTTCGACACTGTAAATATATTTATATTTTATCGTTACTCAATACAGCCGTTCACCCTGCCCCGTTCACCCGTACGTTGTACAGCTATTCTGACAAGCGGATGACTTGCCACATTGTTGGCAGTCGTCAGCTACAAACCGAACAGACCAGCCAGTTTATCCGATCATAAACAATTAAGAATTGTGTGTATTAGTCTATCTTTTAATATGACTTCAAAAAAACAAACAATTTTAAATTGCGTTCTTCCGAAGTGCTACGTAAAGGCAACTGGACCAATTTGAAAATAAACAAGTCGTTTATTTCTCCGGGCCCGAATTGGAAAAGTCTCAAGTCCGGCATTTTTCCGACCATGGTCACGCTAATAATTAAATAATTTCGTAAGAAAAAAAAACTAAACACATGTGATCATCATAATCATTCACTCAATCAACAGGGACATCACAGTATTACTGTATAGTTCGTTGTTGGCACCCAGCTCACCTTTTTTAATATTCTCTTTTTTTTTTATTAGGGGGGCAAACGTGAAATCGGAAAATTTACGACTGCCCACGCCCATGAACATCCTAATTCTATCTATATCTAAATCGTCGTGTCCGCGTCAAGGACAAAAACGGATAATGACAACAGAATAAGCGGGAGTCCAATAATTAATAATTCGTTGCGTAGGAATAACGAATTGTATAATGTGTTGTTGTAATGATGACCACCACTACTTACAACGTCTAAGTGTTAATTCAAAGAGTATGTTATATATTTCGAGTGGAGAGATGTAGCTTGATGATTATACATTTGGGCTAAGTGAATATAAATTTGCGCTCAATTAAATACATACACAAGCACTTAACATTAAACTATTATTTCTCCACAATATTTTAGATTTTATGGAGGCCGACAAGAGTTATAACGTTTTATATCTCAATGGTTCACCAGCTACTCGCTAACCACACGAAACGGCTGCAATGCATCATACCTCTTACTGAAAAGAGAAATCACCACAGGCTACCAAAGTTATATAAAAAAATTTTCGTTGCTCATAATCAGTATGGCTTCATCAGTTCTGAACCCCCCATGCGCTATTTCATATTATTATCTATTGTAAGAGAAATAAACATAGTGAGAGTTGTACCTATGTTAAGACTACCGAAACGTTGACTGTGATTGAAGCTTGGCTTGGTACGGAGTATAGACAGATATAACGGAGTATAGAGATGATACAGATATAGAAGGACTGCTATTGGCAGTTATAGCGGTGAGTGGGCCTTCTTGGTGAATAGAGAAGGAAGACGAAAAAGCAATACTATCTTTGTCTGTTTAATCTCGCATATGAATTGCGCAGAGAAATTAATAAAAAAACAGATACACTACTTTGGCTGTCTCTTTCGGCTTAAACAGCAGCGTTTTAATCTGACTTCCATTTTCTATCTATATTATCTACAGTTGAACCTCAATGACGAATCTATCTAGATATATACCGCCTGTGATACATTATACACATGTTTGATCTTGCAGTAAGGCTTGGCGATCTCCTGATTTAATAAGAATGTTGTCTCAATGTGAAAGTCTGGCCTGATTACTAGTTGTATTTATAAATAAGAACCTGATACCTTTGAGGTTTTCTCGTCGCCTGATGAGCAGAAATAGCAATCTTATAAAGCCTTAATAGGCGTCCCTTCTAGCCGATAAAAATAGCGACCGGATTACGCTCTAACACAAGCAACGCCACAATCTCTTATCGCTTCTATCATTAGTTGTTATTACATACAAATAAATTTAAAAGATTTTGTAGCTTGCAACCCAATGGAGGGGAATTCCCCATAAACGTGAAGGTTTATTTCTGAGAAGTGGAAGCAATTCTGCAAAGTATGTCATACTTTGATATATTTATTAGAATTCATTTTCATACCTAGAACTTATGATTATATAAGTAAAATGGGTTGATAGGTTATATGTGCACAAAAAGTGGCACCATAAAACTAGGTTAATTAGCCTGCTTGCGCTCAGTCTTGCAGAGCGTCGGTGACAACCGCTTGTGTATTGTACCAATTGCTTACTATTTAATAGGAAATGCCGTCGTGTGTGATGCAATTCTACACTTTAGAAGAAAGACTTGTAAAAGACAAGGGATCATTCGTAGATTTATTGTTTGAGTGATATTTAAATAATATTTTTCGAAAACAAAATGAAATCACTAAATATTGCACTTAAAATATCCAAGAGAAATAAAAGGTATTCTTATTAATGAGTGCGACAAAGACAACATTACACCTTATGTATAAGAATATCAAATTCGTGTCAACAGAGACGACATAATTGCTTTGTACCTAACAGGTTTAATTGATATTTTAACATGTCGAATTACTGATATTTTTTCTGAAAAATTATCAGTGATTCTATGTTCAAAGTAAGCGATATAATCTGTTGATAATATTTTTGACGAATCACACTTATACTTAACTAAAATATGTTGTTAATGACATCCTACCCACTTGTCTATTTTTATTTTCCAGGTTTCCATTAACTGAATTGAGAAGAATAGAATGGGTCAATATTGTCCGTCAACCTAGAATTGAAGAAAACTTAATGCCCAATAGTCACAGCAGAATATGCTCTATTCATTTTAGAAATGACAATAAATATGTATCCAACAATAATAAAATACTTATGAAAATAAAACTCGTGTATGTTTTAGTAACGTGTAACCGCTAGGTAAAAAGTATACGTGTCTCGTTTATTTAGGTAAGCTGTTTTAAGCGCGCCATGATTGGCTTCGAGTCATCAAGGTCAATATTATTTTGAAATGAAAGACCACTACGTGCCACACATATTTGTCTCCATCTTTTGTTCGTTAATTAGAAGGATGTCTCTTCCCTCACGTTGATACGCGTTCTTTATTATAAAATAATATGCTTTGTATGCGAGTGATGCCGAGGCCAACATTTTGCGAATTCTCTCGTACAAGTAACCTATCTACCCTTTTTACTTATGTAATCATAGCCTAGAACTATTAGTATTTATTCTCGTAAAATATTTGATTTTCTTAAGTTACAGGCCTACATGCGGTACTTGAAAAGGAGTAAGTATGATTAACCGAAAAGATTAAGAACATCCGTGTCAAAGTATTTCGACGACGACAAGTATAAAATTCGTACTTCGACAAAAAATTAATTACATTACGACTTGGTCGTTCTAGGATTCTAGGACATGCCAACGGATACGAAAACATGAACTATTTTAAGTTATTTTAATAAATCCTATTGAGTAGTTGTGGTCTCAGTATTATTGCTTTTACACGTGATACAAATTTGTTTTTTTGTGTGTCGCAGCCGGATGGCCTAAATCGCCGTATTTCATTACAGCTAGCCATTTTCAAATATAGGGTTGTTTTATTTTGAGGCGGGCCGACCATTAGCCTGTTTGAAATTGAGCCAGGAGGAGTCCGCCGTTATACGTTAATCAATATGAATATACCCGTGACCATGGTTGCTGTAAAGGTTTTGAAACGTCGGGCTACATAAATAATTTAATAAACTGCGATAAAATCCGTAAAAGTAGTTTTATTGTAATATAGTCTTATTGAAATAAAGGGAATTATTGTCAGCCTTTTCGACGTTTTAGTTCCTAATTTTAAAACTCGCAGTGTTTCTTGACATGACAATAATGACGTCGACTGTCGAACGAAGCTAAATAGGAAAACTATGCAACCGATAGAATGAGGCTAAACGTCAGCCGCCATATTAAAGAACGTCTCGCAATGACAATATTCGACATACCGGTGGCGCGCTACAAAACAAATCGGCCGTTTTTGAAATTTTGACGCGTTTAGCCTAATTGAATATCTTGACGTTGAGAGTGATACTGGTCGATACAATTATAAAATTAGGCCAAGTGTTTTGAGTGCAAATAACAAAATAACTAAACACGAAGTTTAGCGCGAGTGTTACAATTACGAAGTAAAATGTGTCAAATTCGAAATTTCACTCTATCGTATCTGTATTCAATCCGGCTAATCGTTGGCACGCCACAAAACAAAACGGAACGGCCATTTGTTAATTTGTGTGGACTATTATTTGTGGTGGAGGACTAGCAAATCCTATTGCTATGTAGATAGTGCTTTATATAAATTTCTTCCGATACGAAAGAAATTCCGGCATGATCGTCTGCAACTTAAGCCATTTTAATTTTTTGCTGGAATTATATGAAACAGATACCTTTGTGTACAATTCCAATAACTTTACAAAGTACTTTTTTATCAGGTCAACTGCCTGTTTCCACAGGCACTGTACGACACTTACCCATCATGCAATCAATTGCTGTCTTATAAAATCAACATTGAAGTGAAAAAAATGCATTATTCATAGAATACTTTTTATTTGCACACAGCCTCTATTGAGAACAATGTTTAGAAAATAGAGAGTAAGCTTGGAAACAAATAACAAATATATCTCAGGAACAAGTTTTTCCCTGTTGAACAAGTCATAGCTTATATTATTGTTTGAAACATAAGTATTAGTAAAATTATTATGTTCGTTAAAGAAAATATCGCCAAGACTTGTATAACTGATTATTATTTAAATTTCCAATTTTTATAAAATCATATTTTAAAAGTTCAACACCTTGCAATTCAAAATAGATTCATGCAAATATATTATATTATGCATAAACATATTTCAATATTTATTAAAACAATACAACATGTAACACTTTATAAATTAGCATTTTTATTATATTCAAAATACAAAGGTGTAAGAGATTTGGGAGTAAGGTCCAGAAGTGATGTGTGCCAACTCATGTACTGAAGGTTACTGTGAGGAGGCAGGCACGAGGTACTTGTAACGGGCGGAAATATCTGCACTTCAATCTGAAACCGCATCACTATTACCAGCGTGACATAAATCCTACACAAGAATCTAGAATTAACGTAACTTACAATAATTGCATATATCATACATCTAACTTCAACTTATTTTTTATTTAGTTTCAAGTTTTATTATTTTACTTTTTTTTTTAATGTTTTTGTTTTTTTTATATACCATAATCTCGTGTTTGTTGTTGCCATAGCACGTTGTTGCCGGTGAAATTTGCCTTCCACAAATAATTTAGATCTTCCTTGAATTTGTTAATACGAAGCCGTTATCACTGCTACATGTGAACATGTATGTTGACTATTCAACATTTTCAGGTTTGCGGTTGTACTGCTGAGGCCGGGGACCACGCGACGCGCCTCTAGATCCTCCTCTTGGTGCGCCTCTGCCGCGGCTTTTAAATCCAGATTGGTAGTTTTGACCATCATTGTATCTTTCCCGCCCACCATTTTCGTTTTGGTGCCCTTCATTTGCATCACCATTACCATAGTATCCATCTCTGTCTCTATTCTGATAGTCTTTGCCGTGTCTATTTTGGTAACCATCATTATACTGTCTGTTCTGGTATCCATCTCTGTTAGTTCTGTTCTGGTAGTCTCCACTGTGCCGACTATGGTAGCCATCATTGTTTTGTCTGTTTTGATATGATCCGCGACCTCGGAATCCATTAGAAGATCCCCTTCCACTGCCACGACCATATCGCCTGTATCTATTTTGACCATCACCTTGACCTGATTTACGTTCGCTAGGATCCTCTTGGTCTGGGCTTTGGCTCTCTTTAGAATCATCACCATTCTTATCCTCATTTGGAGTATCAACTTTTCTTTCTTCTGTCTTTATTGGGACTATTTCAGTGTGAATGGGTTGTGTCATTTGCGGTGTATGCTGCATCACTGGCGGAACTACGGGAAGTGGACCAAGGGTTGGCTGAGGATGTGTTGGCATCGGTCCTGGTATTGCGTATCCAGGATGATCAGGATGGGGAGGGAAATGAGGCTGTGGGGGCATAGGTATTGTTCCAGGCTCAGCCACCCGTCCCCCCGGCAATTGTACAAAGTGTTGGTTGGTGAATGTTTGTGTGGGGATAGGCCCAGGAGGTGATGGCTGATTCATAATGAGTGGTGGCTGTGGTGTACCAACTGGGCTATCAATTTCTGACTCTTGCAGGAAAAAGAAATTTTGTGATCCAATAACTTCAGAAATAGGTCTCTGTTGTGGATATTGTTGAGAGAAATATGCATGTTCAACCTCTTGTAATGTTATAGGTGGTAGAGGTCGGAGTGGATAAGCCGGTGTCGGAACAACATTTGCAGGGGGTGCCGGAATGGGTACTGGTGTAGGATAAACTGGAGTTTGCTCAGGTTCCTCTGGTTCAGGGATGTGAAGTTCTTCTTGTAGTTCTTCTTCCACAATAACCTGGTTTTCATCATTGACTAAAACAATTTCTGTAGTCTTATCAAAATAACCACAGTCATGGATAGCACTAATGATCTCTTTTATGTGAGTGTAAGTGGTACCCAATACTTCTTTTGGTTTGCCATCTATAATAGCATACAGATGTTCAGCAGCTTTATTTGTGTAACTATGAAATCCTGGTTGACCCTCTTCATTTATCTCATGTTTAGGATTCACTTCAGGATAGCTGTAAAATGGAACATAATGTCTTAATGAAATACATAAAAGGAATGGCATAGTGGTATGACCTGCAATGTACTCTGAGCATTCGCTCAATATTGTAGTTAGGGAAATTCCATCCTATTGAACATCAAATTTTTGTTTGATCCAAGAGACATTTTGTCAACGATGATGATTTTGAGTTTACTTGGGATGAATTGATAAATCACTCAATTTAAGTGTAATTTTTAATAATTAATTATCTTTTAAAGTGTAATTTTTAATAAGTTATCCTTAATAAAATATCCTTTGTTATTAAAAAATAATATGTTCAAATCACCACCATTTTGTGTAGTAGTCATATATTTAAGGCTGTCATAAGCCTTGCAATGTACATTTAAGGCCAGAATTAAAATTAAATACCGATATATATAAATTCAATGTTTATATAAAAAATAAAATTAAACTTATTGTAATTTTTTTTTTGTGAAGCACATTACTAGATTTCATTAATTTAAATTATAAAATGTCTGTTTCCAAGGGGAATAATTTAGATGATTATGAATACCTAATTTTTACCAGACAGTACATATAGATAGACAAAGGATGCCATATGACCCCACCGTGGTTCAAGCCTTGTCGTGGTGGGGAGCTTAGTAGCCTGGAGTGCACCCAGGCGAAGCCAACTGAACTGAGAGAAATCTTTGCACCCCTCTTATATGAAGAGGGGGCTTAAAGATCAGGAAGAGGAAATGCTCTTGGTAGCCCTCTTATAAGAAGAGGGGACCTAAGAGCAACAGGAGGAGAAACCCCATTGCACTGTCGCGAAGTCGGTAGGGTTGTCCTGTAGTGGGGGCAACCTCATCTGTGTTGGTAGAGTTGGTCCCTTAAGGGGCTGACTAGCTGTCAAGGTGCCCTGATGATTTGTTGTTCCGGGGCACCTTAACCAAGGGCGGCACTGATGGCACATGCGGTGGTTTCTGTGGGTATTCGGCACTATCATGTGCCAAGAGTCCCACACACTACTGGACCCCACCCAGGGCCAGTGAAGGCACGTAAATGCATTTCCATACATCAACAAAAAAAAGAAGGATGACATACAATGGCATTTGGCAGTCTTAGTGAATAGAGAAGGAAGATGAGGTCTTATATGCACATTGCAGAGAGAAATTAATTTAAAAGATAGACAGTGTCAACAACATTTTCTGTCTCTTTTAACTTAAGATGGTCACATTTTAGGCTGATAGAGGAGGGGATCCTCTATCTATACTATCTCTATGATTTTTACCTAATATGGCCATACAGGATATGTAAGATTATGTACAACACAAGTCCACAATTGCTTCCCAAATTCTGATAGAAGAATTCAATCAAACAAGATCTGAGAGAAATCAATCCATGACCACTAACTTAATATTATCTCTCTACATGTGTCGGTGTCTTTTTTCTGTTTTTTTATTCTCTATTTGCAGAACTAATAACACAATCAATTTTGATCAAGTTTTAAACAAGCAAACTTAAATATTCAGTATATAAAAACATCTTTTTAAACTTACAGATCATCTAAGATTTTAATATCTTGCTCTGTTAATTTAACAGCTCCATTCGTTCCATTAAGAAAATCACCTCTGACTTCTGTATTGCCCATTTGCATAAGACAATCCAAAATCAACAACACTTCTCGAATTTTGTTTGTTTCAGCCGTATAGCGAACCCATGCATCCTGCAAATTGATTTATATTTATGTATTGATAATTTTACATTAATTTAAATAGTTATCTGTTATCTGTCTACAGATATTAATTGGATGTTTTTTTCCATATTATATAACTGACGTTTTGTTAATGGAATGTCTGCATGAAAAGTTAAGTCTCTTTAGAACAGTTGTTACAGGAATGTTAATATTCTTATATAACATTTTTATAAAATTAAAAGTCAAGTCAATTTTATTAAATCAAAGTATAACATTTTTGTTGTTCAGGGGTTATTAGTATTATGGAGCTGTGTTCACAAAAGATTTGGTCACAAATTATATTTTTTTAAATAAATTATTAATGTTATTAAAATTACCTTTTTAGCTTGTTTTTTAGCTTCACGTTCAGCAGAGGTAGCTATTCCTGCAACTTGTTTTGCCATATCTCTCGCGAATTCCAATGTTTGAGCAACCTCGTCGTACTTAGCAACTGCTACTCTCTGATCAGCATTGAGTTCCTTGCCCGCTTTTTGCAGGTCACGATATGATGTTAATTTACTCTGTAAATTTTTAGTAAACTCTAAACAAATAGTCTTCGATTTAGGTATCGACATATTTTATTTTTATAATCCAATATGTCGTACATAAACGACGTCTATATCATATTTAAGCATTAAAGATAATAAGTCGTAAATAAAACAGAACAATGATATCGAAATTTAAAACCGGCAAAATTTAAATGGCATTTAACATATTTTTTTTTCCATATACAGAAAAATTAAAATTAACTCTGTAAAGAGTGCACTGCTGCACGAGCTTTAAATAAGCCAGAAATCATGTTTTTGGTTGCAATATCTGGCAAGAGCATCATATAAACCACATGTGGAAAATGGCGTCAGCGAATACCGCAACTTTATTTACATTCATATAACCACACAAATAGGGGTAAAATATGCTTCGAAGTAATTTCTTGTGAATAAAAATTAGACTATTCCAATCTAAAAAGTATATTCAAGTGTTTGCTTCAATTATATACGGGATTTTCTTTAGCTAAACACAGCGTTTGTTGTTGTCGTAAACATGCAAGTCCTTACCTTTCTTTTCTCCAAATTCCGAATTTTGTGATCAATTATAGTCATAATTTGTCTTATCGGTGAATTATCCGTGGCTTCCGAAGAAGCTGGTTTTTCAGACTTCGCATTCGCAGCTGAAGGCATCCTTCACAGGCAACAACTTCTTCTGGATTGGGTATGGTGGTAGTTGAAATAGACAAAATTATATGCCTTCGAAGTATGTATTGTAGGTACATGGAATTGACAATGTGCGAACGAGATCGACTGTCGACGCAACTGTTCATTGTGTTGGCAATACTGTGTTCCACAGGTTAAATTATATTCCATAGACTATATCTACATTATCTCGATGTTAAAGTAACAGACTATCCAACGTAAACTTCACGATATAAATTATTATTTGTATGAGCTGTAACCGACTGATTTGACCTGGCTACGTATAACGGACGAACGCTCAGACTAGAATAACCACTTGGTTGAGCTGGAGGTGGAATTGGAAAAAATCCGATGGCACGTTCTGGGGCTATGTGAATTGCGAAGACAAGGCGAGGACACCATAACTCCGCCATCGGGTCACCTTTTCCACTTCAGGGAAGGCGACACTCCATCACAGGGTGGCGTGGGATTCCTCGTGAATAAAGTCCGTCGCAACATCGTGGAAATTTCTAGTGTGTCGGGTAGAGTGGCGTATCTCATACTTAAACTCAATAAGAGGTTTAGCCTTAAAGTAATACAAGTATACGCACCAACCTCGACACCTTCCGATGACGACGTGGAGACAACTTGTGAGGATGTCAAAAGCCTTACATAACACCTGTAAGGCCCATTTCAATGTTGTTTAGGGAGACTTTAATGCCAAGGTAGGAGTACGAAATGGTGTCGAATCGAGTCTGGGACCACATGGAGTCGGAAGTCGACATCACAGGGGACAAACTTTCCTCGAGAATGAGGGCCACTTCTTAAATGAAATCCTACTTTAAGAATAGGCCTCAAAGGAAGTGGACATGGCAGAGCCCCGATACTGTGACAAAGAACGAGATTGACTTTATTATGACGGACCCAAACCATCACTAAAGATGTCTCCGCGGTCAACTGGTTTAAAACCGGAAGAGATCACAGATTGGTTAGAGGCTCCCAGGATATAGGCTTTCGACGCGAGCGTGTCCGACTAGTTCAGTCGACACTCCGACCTAACTTCCAACTAACAATGGTAGGTTCCCGAAAAAGCCAACTGGAATTAAAAAACCGGTTCGATGCCCTACATATGTCGGGAACTACAATGGAAATTGACAAGGCCACGAGTGGCGTGATTGATTGCATGTGTGGCGTGATATTGTAGGAGTAAGTGTACGAGCAGGAGAACTAAACTCTCAGATGGGACGCTTGGACATATGAGGGAACGCAAAGCACACGAAGACGTTACGTCTGCCGATGTCAAGCTTATTTCAAAGCAAATCCGCAAATTAATATACCGAGACCTTCGCAGCTCAAATACGCAACGGTTTACCGAAGCGATTGAGCAGAATAGACAGTCGAAGGTTTTTGTGAAGAGGTATAGAAGAAGTCATCTGACAAAGGTTAGGACTGATTCTGGGGTCACCGTTTCTTCTAAGCCTGTGAACTTATATAACAAGTCTCCCAAAGGACTGACGCCTCCTCCACAGCAGGATTGCCTCGCACCGCAGGATAAGTCCATCAATTTTGAGACAGTGCAATGGGGAGAGGCTCTTAAACCCGCCCCTTGTCACGTGCGCAAAAGCGCCTCGTGTTGCTCTTTTGTCCCCTCTTCTTATAAGAAGTGCAAGGAGCATCTCTTTCGGTTCAATTGGCTTCACCTGGGTTCACCTCAGGCTACTGAGCACCACCGCCACGACGCGGGTTGACCCATGGTGATATGAGATAACTAATTTTTTTTGTTTATGCGTTGGTGAAGAGCCCCGGAACAACAAATAATTAGGGCGCCTCGATGGCTAGTCTGAGGGACCAAGTCCACCACAGATGGTGTTGTCCCGCACTATAGGACAACCCTACCTACTTTGGAATAATGTAATAGGATAAGGTTCAATTAACTTCGCCTGGTTTCACCCCACGCTACTGAGCCCCACCGCCGGAGACAACTAACCTTTTTCTTGATGCGGGGAAACGCACGAGATCTCCGTGGATTTTGTCACCTACTACCCTGTAGTTACGCCACTGTAACGGGTAACCTAACATAGTAGGAGTGCGACTAATAGTGGCGGCATGAAATGTAAATCAATTGAATAAGTCTTTTAATCTCTCAGTTTAGCAGCTGGGCCTCACTTGCTTTTATCGCTTTTCTCGGCCTTAAATATCTTATCTTGTATAAGTCATTGCAATCTTGTATTGTTTCAGCTTTGATAAGGGAGGGAAATTGGAATTACTTCCTACTCCTATTTAATTCTTTGCGGTTCCCAGGACAGTTTTAGCTTCTTCCCTTGGGCTCCCTGCGACCATGTCAAGGGGTTGATAGTGGATGCTGCTGTCGGTCCACGCGACACAGGAGTAGCAGTGGTGGGCCAAGCCCGCTAAAAAAATAAACATGGCTTCGCCATTCCAAATACTGTTCCAATACTGTTTTTTATATATTATAGCAGGACAATCTAGCGGTCAGAGCAAGCTCATTCGATTTTTAACCATTTTGTTTGAACCATAATTTATAATTTATACACACGTGCATACAATAAAATTCAACTGGAAGTGTACGTTTTACACCATTAATACACTACATAATAACTAAATGTTAATGCTACGCTACTATGATAATTAGATTAAATACAAAGGCTATGTTGCTGATTGTATGTTGCTAAGACGAACTTACTACACGTCCGCGGATCTCGACATTTCATCTACCAGCAAAATCGAAGTTATCGTTAATATGGAAGTGTAAACCCGTGAATTGCTTATGATGATGTTATATATAAAATTGTTGATCTCTGTACAGTTGTACCACACAGCAAGTTATATTAAACAATCGGTGGTCATAACAATTAGCAGTTGGCTGAGCTGCCAATAGTTTGAAAGCAATCGCGTAGCTCATAATTCTTTTATATCCTTTGCTGTGGAGTCGTTGTAATTTAAATCCATATGAAAATATATTTCATATAGTCTAATAACGTAATAATAAATATGTTTTCTGTTAGTTCATATTCACACCACATCTTAGGATAATAAATTATTATTTTGGTAGTCCCAATATCTCCTAGGCTTCATTACAGGAATCTTTAAAAACTATGATATTGTCATTTTGTCAAATATGTCTATTTTCATTTGTCAAGCGAAATCGAATTACAGAAAGACGAAATGGGACTTTGCTTTCGGGTCGAGTGAAAATTACAAGTGTCTTTCATAGTTATTATTTTTTTAAATAATTTTACGTTATTTTCAATGTGTGTTTGTATGTGTGTTGGTGAAGGTATTGTGTCAGTTTTCTTAGCGGAGTTTTTTCTTTACAGTAGTTTTACCAATGGATTAACCTCCTGATGTTGCGTTTCACCTGTTCCTACACTATCACAAATGGATATAGAAATCGCATAATATAATAGGCGCAAGCGCCCAAATTCACGCATTTATTCAGCTTCTAACTCAAAAAGAAATGTTGCTAATTCCCATAATATGTTTCCTTCTATCCAGCTAACATACACAAGCCGGAAATTTGAGAAGGAGGATAACAAATATTCCCTTCATGATGTTAGACCTTTTATTGTTTACATTTCCAAGCAAAAGCTAGAGCTTCACTCGGGTGTAGTACTTAGAGCCATTCTCATTTGGTCATTTCCTTTTCAAAAAAGATTCAAAATGTTAAGTTGGATGGGATAAAGCGTGCGATGCTAATTCATTCATCACCATTCCTGGTGCGAACCATTCCTACTGAGTGGTATATGGAGGATGCGGTTTCCCAAATAGTACTACGAAAGGATTTGGCAAGGTTGTTAAGGCCCGCAGACTAAGCAGAAAGTCATTTAACGATAATATAGCAAATTGGGTTCCTACTTAATGAGTACTCTTAACTTTTTCGGGACAAAAATTACCAAAAAATGTATACCTTTTATATAATTCTCTTCCAGCGGAAACCTATGTATTACCCGCCATACAATGCAATCTATGCTGTAGATTTGGTCACAACAAAGCTCAGTGTAGATCAGAATCTAGGAGCTATAAGTGTGACAAACGCACGACGATGATTTAAGTGACCAACTTCCTGTTTAGCTTTTCTGTTCTGGCTCTCATCCAGCGAATGACCCCGCATGCCCAGAGCATTCTCGTCAAAGAGCCATTGAGTCACTTATGTCTCAGGAGTCTGTTTCATATCCTTCTAGATTCCCGCGAATGACCCTCTGCCAGATTCCCTCTAGTGCGACGTTCTCTCGCTGATGTTACCAGACTCCCATCTACCTACACTCTTTCTTCTCCAATTATATTAGATACTTTCTCTCCCCCTACTACGTCATACAGAACTTTCGTCTCGGCGTCAAAGTACTCCTCCTACTCGTCCCGGTTCGGACAGACGAGCTCACTATAACATTACTGAAAGTCCTCAAACCGGATCTCAAAATGTTACCGCACTAAATATTAATATTTCCCCTAATGATAGTTTATTTGAACAAATTCTTTTACTATTAATAAATTTTGCTTTCCGGTTTAGTGATATCGGACTACCGTACAATCTTTTTAAATACACTCGCTAATTTCATTAATAAATCTGAAAGCAATGGGCCTACAGCCTGATTCAATGGAACTGTCGGATCATTAAAAAAAGCAAGAAATTATTTTTCTAGCTAAAACTTATAAGCCACTCCTCTTTGCAGTTCAGGAGATATGTCTGAGATAGGGATCCCATTTTAGAGTCATGGTAATGGTTGTGTTGCTATTCTAATTTCTGGTAATACTGCTTATTCTTCGATTCCTTTTACTTCTCATAACATAAGTTTTAATGGTGTTGGTATCTTTACTGTCGATATACATTTCCAGTCCAAGTCCGACAATATTATCTTAATTTGAGACCTTAATTTCATCTGTTCCTCCTCCTATATTTATTCTGGTTGACTTCAATATACACCACACTATCTGGGGTCCCCATTTCTGTAATAAATTTCTACAATATTTCCTACTCGCCGAGTGTCCCCATATCAAAATCAGAAAAGCATAGTTCACTATATATGTACCCCGTCTTTATCTTCGCATCTATTCTGGAGCATACTAATTCATTTGGCAGTGATCACTTACCAATATCTACTTCCATGACATTTCTTCCAGCTCCTCATTACTTAATTCTGCCAGACTAAAGTATGTTACGCAAAGCCAAAATTTTCTTCCGTTAATACGACAAATGTCATTTGCCTTTTCAACAAATTAAAAATTGTTTACTCAATAGTGCTGACATATATATTTCTCATAATCTAAGGAGTATTAAGATTTCCTCGCCGCCCTGGTGGGATGACGAATGCTCTGATGCATGTATGAGAAGACGAGAAGCTGTATATCTGTACACAGCCTCCATGTCAGAGGAAAATTATATAAACTACAAAAACAACAAAAATGTTGCCGCGTCAACTACCAGACTATTCTCGGAAAAGAAATATTTAAGATGGCGACATTTCTGTGAACGTTTATCTCCATCCTTCACCTCCCATATTAGTTTGGCAAAATATTAGAAAATTTTTCGTTACCTTTCTTCTAATCCTTCTTTATCAAATGATCCCTCAAACTGGAAACGCTCCTTTGCACTCAGGCTTGCACCGCCTTATGTAACCGTTTTTTTGTTGAATCTTCTTCATTTCGTCCCTTACCTACTAATCCTTTAGATCCGTTTGATGCAACGTTTCCTTGGCATCTCTTGTTGACTCCTTATTTGTAACTAAATAGCATGCCATTTTCTTTTTCGTTCAGTGTTGACCAGTTACAAAAAAGTATGTTTATTTAAATATGATATGTATAATATTCATCATTAATGCAATTTTATGAACGGTGTGCCTCCTGAAGAATTGAACACAAATGGTCTTACCAATTCTGAAACCAAACAAACTTTGGTTTTCGTCCAATCTTTTACTCTACTCTAGCCAAAATTTTAGAATACTTAATTAATCATCGATTAGAACGGCTGATAGAAAGCCGAGGTATTCTTTCTAGTACCCTGTTTATGTTCCGGTACTATGGATAGCCTCGGTATCTTAGTAACACATATTCATGTTAACACATTTCATCCGCTTATGAATACTCAGGTATGGATGGGACTTCCCCATGAATCTGTCCTTAGTTCTTTACTGTTCAATTTATATACATATGATTTAGATCACTCTGTTCTTAATTTTTGTAACATTCTGCATAACGCGGGTGACTTGGCTTTGTATATTTCCTCGCAGAGTATCACAGTTTCTGTTACTCGTTTGAAATCTACATTATATTATTTAAATAGTTGGCTCGATGATCACAGTCTGGCAATTTCCATTCAGAAGAGTAACGTGGTTGTGTGTTTACGAAGTAGGATTGTCCCGAATGTTATGGTTTCTTACAAGATTTTTTCAAATTCAAACTTTCCGGTTCGAAATTGTGTTAATTTTTTGGGTGTTATTCTGGATTCGAGAGTGTTGGGATCAGCGCATATCAATTTAAAAGTGGAAAAATGTGAAAAAAAGAACATTAATATTATGAGCTCTATATCTGGTGTGTGGTGGGTCTCACATTGATACACACAAAAAAAATCAGTACAACGCACTTACTCGTAGCCAAGTGGATTTCGGTTCATTCTTACGCCAGACATGCGAAAAGATAAGCCTAAATTTATATGACAAGATTCAGTCTAAATCCCTTCGAAGTGTTACTGGTGCCATGAAATGTTCACCTATTAATGCGCTGCAAACATAATGCGCGGAACCACCTCTCCTATTTCGCATACAATACCTGTTTGATTGTTTTCTTTTCAAACCCTATCAGCATTCCTCTCATTTTATTATTGGAAAATTACATTCTTTATCCCAACTCGTCTCCGTCTCTAATTATTGGACACATAAATGGCTTAGTAACATCATACATTAAATTATTCAGCTTACCCTGCTCAATTTATCAGTGCAAACTGAATTCTTTATATGACATACCTTTTAGTCCATAACATACATACCAGATGGTGTACTTAATGTATGCATAGAATAATTCTGAAATATTCACGATGCCTCAAAATAATCCCAAGAAGGATGTGTTGAATCGGCAGTCTGGATCCCTAAATTTAGCGTAGTGTTAAATTTTAAATTACCTCCGCTTTCATCAGTTTTCACGGGCGAATTTTTGACTATTTTTGAAGCACTATCGTACAAAGGATCTTATCTGTTAGACAAATCTGTTATACACTCAGACTCACACAGTTCGATAAAACCAATTTAAATCAAAAATCAAATCTTATTTAGTCCTTAAAATAAAGCATTTCTTACTGAAATGTTTATCTAAAAGTATAAAAGTCAAAAATATATATGACATCGCCGGTCACTCAGGTATAAAGGGTAATGACGATGAAAAAGCTATTACATCTTTTAGAGTCAGTATATAGCTTACTGCTACGACCTATGAGGTTATACAAGTTTTTGTAAAGAGATCGTTGAACTACCTATGAGGTGGCAAAAGTGCAGATAAAACAATGTTTCATACTTTGAATAATTAAATATAGTACATAAAAAAATATTCCAGTTTTGGTTCTCCCCATTCAAAACGCCAATTTCATATGTAAGGACTTAACAATTAGTTAATGTTTATATTCGAGGAACATTAGTTAATTTTCCTCGTATAAGGTTTTATATATAGTTACCACCAGTAAAGTTTTATTTTCAGATAAACTCTAGCAGGACCAGGAACCGAGCTTGTATCCTCACAATAAATTCAAATTTAGCAAAGTTCACCCAAAACTCTGATTTTGGCAAATTCGAAAAAGGGAGCCAACGCGGGGAAAAAAAGACGAAATGTCATTTATCAATGTAGTAGTACTGTTTTCGTTTTACTAAAAGTAAAACTTTTAACTGTTTAGTTTTTACCTATTTTTTAAAGTACAAGTAGACATAATAATTAATAAACCAACCAAATAATTATTTAGAATCCAAAAATCATGTTGAGCGCAATACGTGTAAGCTAAATTGGTTTTATTTAGCGGTAATAGAGGTTATAATTTGATGTAGCAAATACCTTACAAAAACACTAATATTAATATTTTTTAATTTTAGGCATCGACATTGTACAGTCGGCGTTTGACTTCAAGCAATCTCCACACAACAGCAATTAATTTCGATGCTCAGAAAACCGAAAAAAGTATGTTTTGTAATTTGTGACTTAGGTTGTTACTAATAATACTTCTGAATCTATGAAATGTCAAAAAAAAAACTGCTAAGTTTCAGCTCCTGTGGTATAAAAAAAAATATTAGGGAAGCTGTCTTAACTTGAAAAGTTGGCACACATCTGGATTCTAAAACAGCATACCATCTACTCTATGTCATAGGAATATTGAGTATAGATTATTTTTTTGGTCATTATCATGTTAGTAGAGCTGCTGACTCTAAAAATTTTACTTTAACACTGTGTCAGCTTAGTTAAAAAATAAACAACATATTATTCATTGTATTATAAGTATTTATAATACTTTTTTAAAGGTAGACAATGAAGAAGAAAGTGTTTGGGATAGACTTTTTGGTTGTGGAACCCCAACTCCCCCACCTTTCTCTATACGCACATGCACTTTTATTCAACAATTCTGGGAAACCCTAATCAACTATTGCATTTCAGAAAGTGACATCCCATTACAAATGAAGTAAAACATGAATTTTAAAAAGCTAAGCATTTCTGCATGCTGAGATGTGTCAGGGGATAACTACAACCAACAAATCTATTTAAATAGGTTGAAAACACCAATTTTTGTGTGGAGGTTTTCTTATTCCACTCCTTTAGTAGCGATCCATCAAATACTCACATAAAAAAGTTACCAGATAATCAGAAAGGCAAATATAGAAAAAATGTATTAAATTCAGAATAATATGCCTTTTTGTCATTGACAATTTTACCAGGTTATCATAATATGTTTCTACCAAGTTCTTGAAGCCTAATGTCAAAGCCTTTGTGAGATGTACAGATTAAAGCTACTAATTAACACTACCGTTAACACTATACAGTATAACTACAAACAACTTATTATACATTGTTTGTATAGAGTGAAGATAGTTATAAAATCATATTGATTAAGTTTAAAATTATAATTTATGATTTCGAGGAAGTGAATGAGTTTGTATACCTTTGTTGTAGTTTTAGCATGTATGGAAGGTAGCCACAGATGTTGGAGAGAGTGTGTGTGTGTGCGTGTGTGCAGAGAACTGAGTGAATAGAGTGATTAAATAGGAAAATGATGAAATGACTTCAAAGCACAACTTTAAGCCAGAGTGGTACTACTCTACTACTCATGTGTTACGAATCATGTGTTAATCCCAACATTATTGTATAGAATTGAGAATTGAATATGTCAGAAAGGGCATGTAAGTAGTATAAATCATGGAGGTGAGGTCCTTGCAAAAACTATGTTTTTTTTGTAGTGGGACAAATGAGAAATCGGAACCTTGCTCCAACTACCGATGCCCATGAACATCAGCATCATTACTAGGCCGATGCGTTGCCCGCCTTCTCACCTCCTCCCCCTAATTGGGCCACCGGCTACTCACAAACTGCAGGAAACGCAACACCGTAGGTGTCACTTTACGGCAGTAACAAGTCAGAGATATGTCAACCACACCAGTCAGGCCTTCCCAATTCCATTTGATTATGGAAGGATGTAGGTTCATACCTGGGTTACCGCTGTGGGTAAACCAAGACCAACATACCATGATCAGATTCATTGTATACTGTCCGAAGATGATGTCAGTAGTCTTTACAAAAGGTGTGTTTTATGAAGGGAGTAAAAGTATGGAAGAAGCAAGACCAAGTAATATATATAAGGATATATAACCTACCTAAATAGAGTACTGACATAGAGATGTGTGAGTGTGTAATCTTAATAATTCATTCTTAGGCTACACATGAATAAGCAGAAACCTTTAATGGTTGTAACAAGGGGTGATTGATATTCATGTCCCTATGTTGATTTGGGAAATATATAGAGTACAACTTGGTGTTGACAATAGAGGCCTATGTAGTTAGCAGTAGACTGATAATAATAAAAGGATGTGAATGGTCAGAACTATAATTTCAGTAAAACTAAGACCCTCATATGTTTCAGCTATTAATCAAGTAACTCTATTAGGGCGGGTTGGAGCTGATCCTCAAAAAAGAGGTAATGAAGATCACCCAGTAGTGAATTTTCCATTAGCTACGCACTTCAGTTACAAATATGAGTCGGGTGATGTTTTGCAAAGGACTGACTGGCACAGAGTCAGTGTTTTCCGTCCTGGTCTTAGAGATACAGTGTACAAATATCTAAAGAAAGGACAAAGAGTTTATGTTACTGGTAAGCTTTCATATGGAGAGGTAAAGCTGGATGACGGACAAGTGAGAACTGCTTCTACTGTGATTGCAGATGACATTATATTTTTCCAGACCCAAATTCAAGATAGTTAGTGTATCTTTAAACGTTAAAAACTACACCTTAGTCATAAGTCCTTACTATTAAATCGAACTAAAATGTGATGTGTTTTACTATAAATATAATAACTATTCCTTTTTAAATGCATACAAATTTATTCACCAGCATAAACATTCACCATGTGTCCGATAATTAATATGCGTCGAGTTTCAGTATTTACCTAAAGGGCTCTAATTGCTATTCTAAAATAAAAAGACCTATCTGCATTATCAGAGAATATATAAGTATATTTCTATAAATATGTTGCTCTTTTACTTGTTTAGTCTGACTAATGTCATTGAAGTCAATGACTTAGTATCTCTGTACTGGGACACATGTCATCAGATCACCACATCAGATACACTTCTGATATGACTCATCGATAGAATATATATATATATATATATATATTGCAGAATCGATTTTACAAAATATTTTTTTTTAATTAAGCCTCATAAAATTCGATTCTCATTTATTCGCATAAAAAATATAAACAACCATAAAACTAGATAAAACGACAAGTATGTAATTGTAATTAAAATACTTGAAGCGGGCAGCCCTACCGCTCGCTTATTAATTATTATTATTATTCGAATAAAAATATGAGTAATATGAACAACCATAAAACGACAAGAATGTAATTGTAATTAAAATTCTTGAGGCGGGCAGCCCTACTGCTCGAGTGCGCATGCTTTCTTCAGTTACTGTTTTTTTAGATATAAAATAATATTTAAATTTGATATTTATTTACTTTCGATATTTTATTGTAATATTTCAATTTTATGTGCCTATTAAATTATAGAAATAATACAGGTGTGTGTGGCACAACAAGATAATCTAGAGTACTTCCCCAATCTACCTAAT
The DNA here is from genome assembly GCA_017140195.1 of Eumaeus atala. Lineage (NCBI taxonomy): Eukaryota > Metazoa > Arthropoda > Insecta > Lepidoptera > Lycaenidae > Eumaeus > Eumaeus atala. Next base: position 420,245 of record JAFELO010000236.1, on the reverse strand, counting down.
ACCTGTTCACTCCTAATACCTAATTAGGGAAATACTAATAGGGACAATCGAGGAAAGTAATAATAACAACACAATCTTGTTTATAACTGCATAAACAGAAATAAAATATATCTGAACACACTATTGGGTTCCGCTTTATTAAAAACTGGTTGTCCGTAAGTCGGTTTACGTACGATATAATTTTACTTGACAACCGTTTTCTAATTAATTTTTGAACCCATCGCCTGTTGGAGTGAAATAGAGTACTTGTTCCGTTCTACAAGCCGGTTCTATTGCAGAGGGACGGATAGGTCGAATACGGCCCAGGTCCATCTCTTACCGCCCCGGCCACTACCCCTGGTCATCTTCGCAGATGATCTGCGAGGGCTACGGGCACCGAGGCCAACCTCATAACCCGGGTTGGGTCGCGAGGGGACAACTATCCCTACGATATCGAGAAAGACCGCGACAGAGAGTCTCCCCTTGTTCATCTCAACAGACAAGTGGTGGATCACCCGCGTCAGTTGCAACGTGGTCGAGTGGCCGCTCCGGAAGCCGAACTGTTCATCCCTTATGGGAATGTACAGCTTCAGCCTCTGAAGCAGAAGCCTCTCGAACAACTTGGCGATGTGCGACAGCAGCATTATGTGAAGGGGAACTCAGCTCGTCGTGGACGACGTCCCGCCTAACGAGCACGTCTGCCGCTCGGCGACACCTCGTCGACGATACGCGACGTAATTCGGTAGCCGGAGGCTCTGCGTCGGCCTCAGCCAAGTCTCGCCCAGCAGAATGACATGTAAGTCGGACTGCTGAGCGAGCAGCCGAAGACTGTCTCCCTTGCCTCCTATACCTCCGGGGTTCCAGTAAGTGACCCTGAGCTCATCACGGGCCATCACTGGCTCCCTGTTGTTTGGCCCCGTGCGTGCATGATTTGCGCCCAGATGCGCGGGTCCCTGAGCAATCTGGACAGCTCGTCCTTCATGACCGCTCCTCCCACACGATCTCTCGGATTAGCTCCCTGAGCTCGTCAGCGTGAACCCTGGGCTCGCCGCGCTGGCGTAACAGTGCCATTGCACCGCCGGGTTCTCCCTCGTCAGGGCTGTCAGGAGTGCCTGAATCGCCCGGAACTCCTCCGGCGACTGCGCAAGGAACCGTATACCCTTCTCAAAGGGACGGGCGTTGGGCGCGTCCCAGCGCGACCGCAGTGTACGGAAGTGTCTCTGCCAGTCCGTCAGGAACTGTACGACGATCGGCGGATATTCCGATAACCTACGCAGCTGTTTGGCCTAGCGCCAGTGGTAGACACAGATTGAAGGGGTACACTGTACTGGACGTACCTTAGGGCTCTCCAGAGCGGCGGCAAAGATGCAGTATCGCGTCGCGTCGACCGATCCGCTGGAGAAGGCGGCCTCCACGTCCCCGGCAGACGCAGCAGTCGCAGCGCAGATGGTGCCAGGCGGCGTCAACGAGTCCTCCTCGGGCGTCGCTGGGCCAGCCATTTCCGAATCGCGTTCTGCTGCTCGAGATGACGTAGGTAGTGACGTAAGTGGTGACGTGCGTGATGATCGCGGTGGTGCCGATGGCAATGGTGAAAGGCGGTCGAGTTCGATGACTCCGCTACTGCGACCACCTTTGAAGGGCCTTCAGCCAGCGAGGACGCCGCGCGCTTCTGCGGGCGTAACTCCTCCAGCTCCGCCAGGAACTCCTCCAGTTTGTTCCTCCTCCGTGGAGAACTGGGGTCTCCTGACCACCTTGCGTTCCTGCTTTTTTCTCGGCATCGCTAGGTAGGGTCGGTTCCGATGATTGTACTGTCCTCCGTCGGACTCGCTGTCCACTGTCTAGACCCTTCTTCAAAAAGGTCGGGGAGTGTGTCGCGCGGTGCGGCTTCGGACCTGTTGAGGTCTGGTGATCTCTCGTATGCTCACTATATAATAAACTATACACTCGCATACAAAAAGCGCTTTGGCTTCGCCCGAGTTCCGAACACGGCACGGAATAACAACTATTCCGGACCACGTTCTGAACAAGGACGAGAGGGCTGGGGCGCAAGCGGGACGGCACTATCACTCCGTTACCTTTCGGCAAGAGAGAGATAGCATGCGTTTCCGAGTGCGTAAGAAGGTCGCCCCGGCCAACGTTCTAAAACCCTGGCAGGTTGCGACGACCAAGCCGAAGGGAAGGCGCACTCGCAAGAGGAAGCCCCAAGTTTTGGCCGCCTAAAGCTGGGCCTCTCTGCAACACGTCTCAGAACAGCATGCGACAACCGTGCCCAAAACTCGCCATGTCAACACATAAGTAGGTACCCGGCATAATCACGCCCAGCAGCACGCGCATAAACTCACACATAGGGGATGGGACAGGTACCTATCCCATCACCACGGACATCAGTCCCCCACCTACACAAAGAGCTGAGGACTGCCAAAAGAGACGGCGCCAAAGCGACGGATCCTGGCTCCACACTGATGATCTCAGGGAACTAATTCTTGCGATTGTCAGGAAGGAGCTTACACGGTGCGAGGGCCATCGTGACCTACCCACGTGATAACGCATCGAACGATCTGGACATCGCCATACACCAAGACCTCAGACGCATAGTCAACATCGAGGTCCTTTACGATCTCGACACAACGTCTACCCATCCTCACCACACTTGACTCCAGCGGCCCTTAAGGTAGGAGTGCGAGCCAGAGATAGCCGCTTCACGGAAAAAATTCGAGAGGCGCAGGCGGCGGCAACCACCGTAGTACCGGTGGCAACACGCCGGCGGGGTGAGCTCCCGCAGTGCCTACTGTCGGACCTACAGAGGAAACGCTGGGCCCGCACCCGTTGCCCGAGGATCAACACTCTACTCAACAAATTGTGAAGGTGAGGGAGGGTCGAGGAGCAGGCTGGGAGAGTACAATCTTCCACGCCGGCGAAAACGACAACAACCTACATGCCCTAGACAGACGTCTCGAGAGGCCAGAAACCACCACCCGTCCACTCCTGAATACTACAGGCGCCAAACAGGCTTGCGCCGAAGTGCTCGCATCACACCTACACACTCAGTTTTCACCACACCCAGTGGCGCTACATACACACGTGCTCTGTGTAGCTCTGTGCTCACAAGCAGGTAGGTCCGACACCGCCGCTCTGCGGGACGGATTTCATCTCCCCCCCTGAGCTGCGTAAAGTAGCACTTCGCCACTCGAGGAGCAAAGCTCCGGGCCCTGACGACAGCCCCCCACAGCGCTGGTGATAATGCCCAGGCATACAGCCGAGGGTTTTCACTCAGATCACGAATGGTATTCTCCGCACGGCCCACTTTCTGGAGACTTGGAAAGAGGGGAGGGTTATCGTGCTGATAAAGTCCTACCCAGAAGCTACCGGCCGATAACGCTGCTGTCACTCATCGCCAAGTTGTTCGAGAGGGTTGAAGTTGTACATTTCCTTAAGGGATGAACAGTTCGGTGTCCGCAGCAGTCACTCTACAACTTTGCAAATGACGCGAGTGGTCCACCACTTGTCTGTGGAGATAAACAAGGGGAGACACTGTCGCGGTCTTTCTCGATATGGAGAAGGCCTTCAACAGGGTGTGGCACACGGCAATCCTTTACAGGTTGGTGAACGCTGGCGTCCCGCTAGCCCTTGTGAGACTGATGGCGTCATTCCCGGAAAGTAGGACATTACGGATAATACGTGCTGGAGTGCCACAGGCCAGTTGCCTGTCCCCTTTCCCCTACGCGGGTTACACTAACGTCATCCCCACACTGGGTGAACCCTCGGGAGAGGGTGGGGCGTATGTCATGATCGCGCTGGGCGTCGATGACAGCGGCTACATAACCTCGTCTCGAGAGCCCTTAACTGGGCGCATGCTGGACTGATTGCGGGAATGGCTCGACAAGAGGCGCATGTCCGTCAACGTGGATAAGACGGCGGCGCTATATGTCAGCAAAAGGCGCGCCATGCCAGGGCGGTTAAAGTTATGATGTCAGGATGTGTCCTGGAAGTCCCCGGTCGTGTATCTCAGGTGCAATATCGGTCGCACGCTGTGGATGGACTCGCAGGTTGAACGATTGGTCAATCGGGCGAGGGCAGCCCGCGCTTTATTGCGGCCGGTACTGGCATCCGAATTTCCTACACGTACAAAACTGGGGATATACAAGACATTGATCCGGTCACGCCTTACTTACGCCGCCTTCGCATGGTACGCGCGAACTTTCCAGGTTCAGCTGAAAGGCCTGCACAGCAAAATATACCCGTTGGTCACCACGGGAGGCGGTCGCTACGTCCGAAATGAAGTGATCGCGCGAGACTTGCGAATGGAGTTGCTGTTTAATAGGGCAGACAATGGACCGCATCCTTACCTATGCGACCTGGACCCGCTGCACGCGCGACGCTGCGCCTGACGGGAGGCAGAGCCCGTGTGCACTCACACGGGATCCCGTCCGAACGAGGGGATAGTAGTTCCCTCGCGGGACGGCAAGGTCCGAGAAGATGACCCAGTAGTATGTCGTAATTTAATTAAATATATTGGTTATAGAGTAAAACATGGCAAAATTTTGAAAACTGAAGTTGGGTTTGTTTAAATCTATGTACTAACTTATCAGTGTTAACACTCGTACCTACTAGTATTACATTCTCTTTGTATACGTAAAGGTACACGTTTTATAACATAAATACAATTTTATTATGTTATCGTTTTTCTTCATGTCTGGACTTTGCGTAGACTTAGTTTACTACATTTATATAATAGATTAATTTCATTGTTTTATATTACTTTAAATATATTAAAAATTCTAAGTGGTTACAAAATTACGTCCTATAACTATAGTAACATCTACTTCAACTCAACGCTCTCGTGAATTGCTGGCTGCAGCAGCATGGAACAACAACGGAGACCCACAGGGCTCCTAGTGTGGTAGTATAATAAGACAACGGGACGAGAATATATGGTTTAATGAGCAAGATTATTAAGGTAAGATGGAATTTAAAAATGTAATTCCTTAAGAGGTGCAAGAGTATTACAAAACATTAATATGAGTCAACATTTCTTCCTATACTTGTAAGTATGCTGATCCAAACAGTTGCTTGGTATAGAGCAATAAAAGCTATTCCTGTTAGAGTAGCTAATTATCTTTAGCAAGAGGCAGCTTAAATAAAACCAAACTGCTAGCGCACTGTTATTTAAATCGTGTAGCATAGGTGTGTAAAGGTTAGTTTTGATAAGTAGGTTCGAGACCTATCCTTTTGTGTCCTCCGCGAGTCATAAGTCTTATTGATTTTGCAATGGGTACTTAAAATAAATAAATGAAAATATCAATTTTTATATTTGCGAATTAGAAATAAATCTGACAAAATTTTAATGAAACATACTTTATTGTGTACACGTTGGAAGTGGCTTTTGCCAAAGTATAATATAATGTAAAAATACAAATTCAATTGTAGTTACTCTTACTGAGATACCTAGGTACTTTGATAAAGCTTCACATTTTGTTTGACAAATCATACACACTCTTTTGGTTTTCCTAATCTAACTTATAATAATATATTTACAAACACAATAGTTTACTCTCTATTTATTACTTACATATATTGTTAAAAGAGATCACAGAAAATTGTAGCTGGAAATAATTGAGTAAAAGTCCTAGCATATCATCTATGAGTCTACCACAATATATTATTTATCACAGTGGAATTTTAGATTGATTAAAAGGCATTGTTAGGTAACAGTAGTTATTGTCTTTAAACATTTTATATAATGAAAATACAATTTTACTATGACATTTCTAAATATTGAGATAAACTAAATATGTGGTAGGCAGTTCACTTATACTCTTTCACTTGCTACAATTGAAATATTTTGCCAAATGGAATTAATGGAAGACAATATTTAGTTCTCATGTAGTTTGATACTCCTTTGACAGCTACACAGCTACTACACTTCAAATTTAAACATTATGTATGTTTAAACTAACTATAATAACAAAATGCATGATAAGCGCAAGTACACGATAACGCATATCGCTGTCACAATTTGGCAACATTGATATTTTGTTTGTAAGTGAATCAGTCTGTATTTGTGAACACTTCATTGCACAAAACATTAAAATTGTCTCTATGATTTTAACACTTATAAACTCTCGTCATTTTCACTAACTACTTATTTAATTGACACTATTGTTAAAATCACTTGGCACTAAGGCATTTTAGGTCCTTACCCTGTCAAACATCCACAAATTAAATATATATTTTCTGCCAAATTTCTCTCAGTGTCAAAAAGTGGTTACTACTAAAAGATCCAAGCCAATCAGCTTGGATTTGGATTTTAGTAGTAACCACTTTGTCCACATATACGACTGCTTGTCTATATATCTGAGAAGAATTCGACTAGAAATGCGTATTTAGATCTTATTTACACAAGTCCCACTATTTTTTTTCAACATTAAAATCATTGTTCACACTTTTCACTTTTTAAATTAAGAGCGTAATGGTCAGGATTGTATTCTGGTTCTCTTTTCAACATCATGGTTTCACCTATAAGGGCACTAATGCGGTGTTTGTCATGAGACTGTGTAGAGGCAGTGTCAGGTCGAGCCCTCTTTCGCCATGGTTCTGATGCTGACATACTTAGATCGGTTGGCATATCTTCGTCTACGTTGTCATCCTCACAACGCTCTTCTTTCATTTCTGTTTTGACAACAGCTTGCTGTGGTGCAACACGTGTAGGACTCATTTGCTGCCTTAACAGAGAAATGTTTTTTATGTTCTTCAATTCAGTTGGGTTTCTTAAGAATCTGTAAATGAAGAAAAGTTGAAAGTTAAAGTTTGAATAAGGTACCGCCTCTTTAGAAGTAGATAATATTATCTCTTAAATAGCATCATCATAAAGGTTCTTGTTTTAGGTTTAGACCTATAGTGAAATGTTTTGTTACTACAAATTTCTATATATACTTACTGGTAGCAATGCCTTTCCCCTTGTACTTTTCTAAGTATGTTGACACGGTAATAGTATCGTAAAGCGCGAGACATTTTATCGTAATTCATGGAGAGATGATTTTTCTGAATTCCCCAGAGTTTGGCTAGACCGGCTGGATCTACTATTTTAAACACACCAGTCTCTCTATTCTTCCATGCAATGTAATTTGTATACCGTTGTGTTGGATCATTCAGAAGTTGTTGGAGGAAATCCCACAATAGTCTTCCATCTGCAAAAAGGGATAATTTTAGTATTTATTTACTATTTTTAACTATAATGAAGTCATAAAGTAAAGTACACCATGTCACAACTTACTTGTGTTTGATTCTGGCATATCGTTGGGAAAGAATTCTCTGTGTTGATTCCGATAATGCGGATGTTGTGGCACCGTGTGAGTTTGTGGTGCGGGACTATTAAGAGCTTCTTTTGGTGATCGAGGTTGTGGGAATTGGGCATCTTCATCCGAATCACTTTGATTGCTACCAGAGCTGGCAGCTTGGACAGTTGCTTGTACTGATTGAGCATATGCTGGCGCATAGCTCATCGCTTCACCTCTTTGTGGGCTACCAGAGCTGTCTACAGATGGTGCAGGACTTAATGTCACAGAGTTAGGTTGTGCCGCAGCAGTTGCTGCACTATGAAAATGGTGAAAACCATCAACGGCCCATGTTGGTGTAGGTGGGTGAGAATGTGGAGAGGGAGGATACGGCGCTGCTCGCGCCGTTGGCGTCACAGGTGACGATGGCACTCGTCCCAAAAGTGCTGCGTCTCTAACTAACATCTGAAGGACATTGTGTAAGACATCTCCAGCGCCAGGACAGCGTTCACCCAAATCATTTTTTGTTAAGAGACACAATGCTTTACCTGTAAAAAATATGCCGTGTTAGGTAATTGAAAGATCTTTAATTTTCTTGAATATAATGTGTTTCTGATATTACAGTTTAAAGTTCTGTCTAGTGTCGACTTTAACTTACCATTCATTTGAAAGAGATCCATGTCGAAGTTTGGTAAATCAAACTCCCTTTCGCACCATTTTAAGAAAACGGCGACGTCTTCACGAGTCCATAACCTGGGCTCTGGAGGAAGTCCAGCCGGCAGCTGGGCTTTTGTATCTCCGAGGGGTGAAGGCGGCGGTGGAGCCCAGGGTAATGGGTACCGCCACAAAAGTTCAGTCGGGCTAAACGGCAGAGGAAGCCGCTCCATACTCGGCCCCGATGGCAATTGCAAACTCACGACTTTCATAACGAAGACCTATAAAAACATTATTTTATTATAAAAACAAGTAACACTCATTGGGATTAATTATAATTTACGGTGAAAAAAATTGATAATTTTGTTATAAAAAAGTGACTAAAAACTAACAAGTGACAATGAGTTGTGTATAACTAGTTTCATCAATCTTCATTTGTATTGGCGTAAAGTTGGTGTCGTGATTTGTGAAAACGTATCTTTATTCTGCTCGTGCGGATGTATGTGGGTGTCGGAATTCACTCGCCATGAGGTGATCGGACTGACAGTTTGTTTAAAAAAATCCTATACATTTGTTATACTTGAAAATGCATATACCTATTTAAAATTAATTCTTAAATATGCATATATAAGAAATTGTTCTAATAAACTTACAGGCAATGCATATCCGGACTTTCCTAGCATACATTGTTATTATTTAACATAATTACCTATTATAAATATGTATGTATACCTACATACATCATGCGACCTTAAATTGATAAGTGTTGAAAGGTGTTATAAATACGTTATTCATAATGAAACAATTTTATTTTGTGTTAAATAATTAAATTTTGTATTCAAATAATAAAATAAATTATATTTTTTTGGAAAGTATTGATGACCATTAAAACTGATAAACCTATGAATAGTTTGCAGGGTTTTCATGTTTATATTTGTTTTCTCAAATACTACGCGTTTATTTCGACAAGTACCTATGTCTTTACAATATGTTAATTTGTGTCTAATTAAATCAACAAAGGGAACTATTAACGCAATATTTTTTTAGGTTTGAGTATTGTTACTTAAGATAATAATATTTCGAATAATCAAGTGCATTAACAGTAACAAACGTGTACTTGTCTTATTGGTATTCAAAGTTAGGTATAGAAGTCCTTCGGAAAAAATATTTACAAAACGTGAAATAAAATAAAGACCTTATATTTTATGTATTCAACGGGATTTTGATATGTTGAATCGCCAACTCGCCAGTAGGCATCGAAGCTCTTATCGGGCGGGGTCGGAAATGCGTGAGTTCGAGATAGCGCGCCTTGCGATAAGAACCGCTACTCACCGGCTGAGCAGATCCGGAACTAGCAGTGGTGTCGAAAATCCTTTGAAGTAACTATATTATTTTTTTGATTTAGCACATATACATCATTGCACACTCGAAACACAATGTCTAGGGTTCACTGAGCACCAGGCACACGCGTAGCAGCTTAGTCCCTCCAAACGTGTCGTATTACGGGCACACCGTAAGCCAGCAGCGTATCTGAGGGAGCGAGCTCGCAGACAAGCGTCACGAGCAACTCTTCGACGCGAACTGACGATGCGGTGGCGGCGCGGGTGGACGGACGCGTGTCCGTCTCCCCCTCGCCCTTCCGACCCCGCCCGCGACCGCACCGCTCCGCCACTTATATTATTGCGGAGAACGAGATAAATGATAAACTTCGGAACATAAATTACATCTTATGCCTTCCACATTAGCTCAACTTTATAACTTTAACCCATAGAGTATCAACTGCTAAACAGTTACGGCTTTGTTTATTTTTTTTTTGTCATTTTACGTATAATGTTTCGTAACTTCCTATATGCTTACGTGTTAATACATTAATTAAGATTTTAAATGAGCATTTTTACTTGGAAGATATAAGATTGCATTAAGGTTTGTTTTTTTATTTGTGTACGGACGTTGAATAATAGATTAGATATTTTATCGTGATAAAACTTAACATTAAAAGAAACAATAAATATTAAATATTCCTCGTATCTGGACTTCAATTATAAAAGTAAAATACTAAATTTTACTGTTTTTTAAGCGTACAAATACACATTACAAGTACAAAGAACGTTCAAAAAGTTTCACTGATATTTAGTATGTAGATGAATCCGTAGTTACGACACTAGGCTGATCAGTCATACATACAAGTATTTGTTTATCCCTCTTTGCAAACACATTTCGTAAGTATAAATACCAAATCAAATGTCTTCTAAAGAATCGATTGCAATATTAATGAAATATTATATTTAATGCGTTACTCCTTTAAGGTAGGAAATTAGCTTGTGTGCCCTGGCTGCCGCCCCACTACCGGTTCGTATACAGAAATATTCGGCAGCTAAGGCGGAAGTGGCCTCGGAATCTTTACCTGTTGCTCCCTTCGCCCGCTGCGTTCCTGCATATGCGTCTCTCTCACACCCACGCAACAAACCGTAAGAAATTTTGTGAGGTAATGTAGTTAGCAGTTAGGCGTGGAGCAGTATGAAGCATGAACCTATCGTGTATGTTATTAATTTGGAGTTGCTAACAACCATCGTGACCGTGACCGCAAATAACCACTTTCTTTATACAAGGGTGTGATATATTTAAGACGTTCTTCCTATATTTATTTAAAAGGAGTTTAACCATATATGTAACTAGTATGTGCGTCAAAGACTAAAAATACTTGCATACTGAATGTCGATGTGAGAGTTTGGTACTGATTTAGCTATACAATAAAGGCTATTCAAGATAGTTGAAACTGAACATGTCTAATAAAAACAATACTAAACGTTAAGTTAGGTAAAGTACACGTCGCGTTGGCCTGACTGGAATGCGACGGACGGCTGGTCCAAATCCTGACACATGCGGAAGTGCTCGAAATAATTTCGTTGCGTAAGCATAGCGGAGGTATATTTGATGTTATATTTAAAATATTTTCATTAAGAGCGTGTTGTTCAGAAATTCTACCTTGTATTAAACTCCTATTTCAAATATGAATTCTTTGAAAACTCGAGAAAAAAAGGACGAAGATATCGTTACTACTAGGAAAAAGGAAATTAGATGGGTCGTTCCGGTGGAAACCGGATCTCGGGAGGGTCAGAGGGAGTAAATCTCTGTTTAACTTCCTGTACCGTCTGCACTGCGGAAAGAGGAAACATCGGGTGGCGGAAGTGCGGACGCGGTGCCCCAGATCTATAAGGAGAATTTATTTATTCACATTTACTTAGAATTATAGGATTTAATACTTATGTGCAGAATTTGTATGATACTTAAATGGAGAGGACCTGTATTGCACGTGTATATCATGACAGATAGGGAGCAACATATAAAACTGTCGAAATTGAAAACGTGTTTAGACATTTCATGTCAATGATTGAATGAATTATCGTTTGGTAAAATATCCATGCAAGTGTCAGGGGATCGTACAATGCAAGATGCGGATGCAAAACGCCTGTTGATTATGATTACTATGACGTTTATGATAATTTATAAAAACGTATAGTTAAAACGACGAAACTGAAGAGAGAAAACAAAGGGTAGTAAATAGTAATACAATCAATGACTAGGAAATCAACATTCTACGGAAGTAAATACCGGACGCGGCTACACTTGAAATTGCAATCGTATGGAAATGACGGCGTGCTTCCTGTGCGCTGACCCGAATCATGTGGTATTTTAAATACAATTATACAAGTCAAAAGTGTTACTTAAATCGAGCTACGTAAATGGAATAAATTTGAATACAGCGATTAGGTACAGGTGCGTAGTATAATTATTAAAAATTAAAATGCTAATCAGTGCGATCCTCGAACTAATTTTTAGTGAGTTACGGAAATTCAGGTTTAAGAGTATTATGTGAAAGTCGCAAAAAGGAGAAGAATTTGGAAGAATAAGACAAGTACGCCTGCTTGTTAAAATAGATACAATTGATTAGGTAACAGGTACATAACAAGTTACAGTACCGGAAGTGCTCAACCCAAAATGCATTCAGTTTTAAAATTCCCGGTGCCACCCGGATATAGTTTGACTCCGGTTTATAATTTATATCTAATTTAAAATTAAGTAGTGAGTCTCACTTTTTATTAGATTCAGCGTAAGGTGGCAATCGTTATATTTATAACGCTTTTTTTTTCGGAGGGACCTACTACTGATTGGCGGCGCTTGTCCAGCCATCAGTTCGTATGACTACGTAGACTTGTGTCTTCAGGTTTAGGGATTTATACTTATTTTTCTTCCAGTTTGGAGGCAACATGCCAGTGATCGGATGATTTTACTCATGATGTTATTACATTCGATGTTATGTTCGGACTCTTCAGAAACGGCAACACTGATTTTTATGAAGTTTTCTGTCTATATTCGGTGGATCGGAGAATAGGTCGTCAGGTATATCTCGTCACCATATTTCGACGGAAACGAAAATACGTGGCCGCAACCGCGTGACGAAGTTAAGTTATATTACATTACCATACCTCTCTGCATACCCCGTAATACAATTGGCTTTATTACTATAAATATTTTAAAAATAAATTGAAATATTTATATAATATGAAATGTCAATAACGTATGTTTACCGAACCGTAAACATAGTTTCGTCCATCCGACGAACACTCATAGCAGTTCTAAGAAGCTGTACTGGGCTACTCTTCCCTACCACAGACAATTTCATGTCTCACTCAAGATAACATTTTTAAAATCAATTATCAATTTTGCTATTGTATTTTTATTTGCACAAGAAAACCAATTACTGACATATATAATAATAGTGCGATGATCTGTAACTACAATACGAATTTGAATAGGCAGTAGAAGGTAAAACCAAAATTATTTTTGGTTTCAACTTCTTCTGCGTATTAAACTTAACGCACTTCCGAGCTATGACCCCAATTCAGACGTCATTGTTCTGACATTACATAATTTGCTGCCATTCAAAACTAGGCAACGATGTCACATCGAAATCTTGCGCCACTTTTGCTTGTGAACCAGAAGTCGCTTGTAATGTTTGTGTTGCTGCGGTTGCGAAATCTTATTTCTTATTCGAAATATTTTTCTTGTTTTCGTTCTCCTTTTATGTAACTTAATCTTATTTAACCAAAAAATGTATTAATTAATGTATATTTTGATTATTTTGTGAAAATTATGACTTTACACAAAATGTAGAGATCCAAGTAGATTTATATCTTACCACGTATATGTAGCAATGAAAACGTTACTTTTATGCTAATTCTTTTTATGACTTCTTTATTATTTAATTAAATATAATAATTAAATATAGTACATATTTTTCCGTATCTAGTAAATACTGCGTCAATCATCAATGTTTTCTTTTGTTTTAAGATCTTATTTCAAACTTTACTCAGCCTCAGTGGTGTTGTTTAAGTTAATTAATGATACTCATCAAACGTTTATTTTATAGATAAATTAATAAAAATAGGTGACGGTAAACTTAGGCATAGTTTTGGTAGTTTATTACGCAAAAGGAATATAATTAAATTGATTTATTTCGATTTACTTTATATCTTTCAAAAACACCTACCTAATCAGTATCAAAATATTTTAATGAAAATAGGATTGTACAAATCTCTTCTCTTATTGTCAATTTTTATTCGGTACATGTATTCGCATGATCTATATGCAATATTTTCTAATTTTTTAGGTTTCTTACATTAGGTACTTCTTATTTTTTGCAACAGTAAACTAGGACGCAAGTTTTCGTAGCTTTTTAAAACTAGAAGTCTAACATTTGCATTCGGATATAGATACATTTTTGCATGTTGATTACGTGTGTCGTAATCTAATAACCTCACGAATGTATTGTATTGTTAATACTTACAATACATTCGTTATGCCTCTGTTGTTATCTATTTAAATATACTGCAATGGTGTATGTAAATGTTATTTAATAATGTCTTGTATTTTATTGTTTTATGAATTTATAGGTTCCATATATACATATATTTGTAAGTATAGATACCATAAAACTTAGTAAAGTATATGTTATATTACGTAGACTAATTTTATATATGATCTTGCAGATGTAGATAGAAAAGTGAAGAAATTAGGTGATCATTCAGTGATCCTAACGAATAGCCCCCAACTGAGTTTCTGTGCGCTCAAGTGTCACATGACAAAGCGACCCCTTCGTTGATTTGGGATCAACGTGATCAAAAAACCGGGTCGGGAATGCACCCGTATTGCGAGAGGGTGCACCCTCGTCGGGTGTGGTAAAATGCTAAGCTTTTTTAGAAAGTTAAGATGTTAAATTAAATTTTTGAAGGCTATCGATTCGATACTTCTCGATATCAATATTAAATATTCGTAATAAGCACCTAAGGAATAAATATTGTTATAATTGTTTTAAGACAGTGTGACATTATGTTAATGTTTAAAATATTTATAGTGTGCATTTTTAGGTATATCTTAAAAATAGTTTGTTTATATTTACAACATTTTCAGATCGATATTAGATCATATTTTTGGTTTGGTACATTTATTAAGGTAACTTTTCTAATATATATGGTGTGGTGTGTATATACACCAGCCAGTGGAGGAGTATAATTATATAAAATCGGAAAGTAGCATACGAAACCATGCCTTGTCTATCCTACTGCTTAGAATTTAGTGTCGAAAGCAAATTCTGACCTGAGGACATGTCACTAGTTAAAATAGTGACATTTCTTTTATTTGGAAGGCGAATTATAATGGTGGGATAAGAATGATAAGGTTCAAATATGATGGTTCACACATTTGTTTTAATCACCAACATTATCTCTAATTTTTAGATTATATCACGTCTATTATTAACATTTATCACGTCGTTTATTTCAACAGGTTACAGGATTAAATTAGCTAGATGCTCTGATAGAATACATTCACTTTATTTAACGAACTCTGTTTCCCATCTATGTATATCTTCGTTTAGGTTCCTTCGGATATTCTTATTTTGTATTTCTCTAAATATAAAGACAATTTGAAAAGTAGTAGAACATCTTTACACGAAAAGTTTAGGGGTTATATTATCATAAGCATCTTTGTCACCAGTTTTGTATTAAATGTGTGACATATATGCGCATCGTAAAAAGTGTATCGTCTGAGGGCCCGCTTGGTATGTCCCAATCGGGCCATGTGCGCGCGCTCCCACGCGTAGTTTGCTTACAAGTGTGCGCGAGCGCCACAGCGTACGTCGTAACCGACGCGCGCATGTGTGCGAAGCAGAGCTGCTACTTCCTGGTACAACGCGCGAGATGCTTTATTTAAATTCCTTCCTTGTGTGTGTATGTTATATTATTTATATTCATGTTCCTCTACAATCTACACCAATGATATTACTTTTAGGATGTGTGCGTGTGTGTCTTTAATCTCCATTGTACTTCCTGATTTTGTGTATGTGTGTGTAAGCCACTTGTTTGAATGCTAGGGCGACTTATCTCAGCGAGGGACATAGTGCAGCGTCCGATTACAAGTATTAGTCGAGTAAAATTGTTTTGTTTATTTATTTTATAGGCACATGAAAAGGAAATTTATCACGGGCTAAGTAGGTGTTATTGTAATTAAGGCACTATAAAATTGATTCTACAAATAAATTGTTCGAAACAAAGGTAGCATTTATATTTTCATTGGTAACAGGAAGTATGTATTATGAAGATGCCGTTCTTGGTAAGAAACAATACCAGTTCCGATTTGTTTTGCAATGTTAGTGCCAGTTTCAGGAAGTAATTGCAATTTGCTCATTTATGTAACTAACATCCTGCTATTATTCCATCCTTTTAAATCCTTATTACCTGTATAGTTGTGTATTGGGTTTAAAAACTCTTAGAAGAGACGGTAGTTATAGGAACAAAGAACACAAGTGATAAAATAAATTGATGCCAATTATGGCCTGGCTTCCTCAGTAGATAAATATTATAGCGTCATAATTCACAAAATTATTATCATTAATTTAATATGCGTTGGAGAGCTCGACACATTTGCACTGCACTGTAGGCTCCACTAGGAAGCGCAAGTGGACAGATGTGGCTATGAGCCAGTGTTTTGCACAATTTAGAGGGGTCTCAATCCTCTCTTTTGAAGGGAGACCAATGAATTTTGACTACCCTCCTGTCGTCCACATCTGTCGCGATCGAATGCGGATTAGATACAAACGTCATTAATTGATTTTTATATGGGCGAAGGGTTAGCGATTACTTTTGAGTCGGATATACATATGTCGCGTTAATACCGCTAGGCATGGAAATTTATATTCATGCAATCTTCCTAATTCCTTCAGCCGGCAGTTTTTTCGTGAATGGACAGCAAACATAGGTTTCTCAGTAGGACACTGCATACTGTTGATCAATGATTGACTATATTTTGGATAATACATACAAATTAAGGAATTTACTGCCTGTTTCGACATTCATACGCTATAGAAATATACGTATGCTCATTTTAGTAGCAAAAAAAGCTCTATTTGCGAATTGACCATAACATAAAGCTGCTTATAAATTATTGTATTACATTTCTTAATGATAGGGTAAAAAAATGAACTCATTCATACTTGTAGATAAATCGGATCAAGTGCAAGGCGGAGCTGAACACCCAGGCTACCATACCAACCTTCCGTTGGTATGGTTATGATGATAATTAGTGAGTCATGAATAATATGCAAGCGTATGCATTTATTTGTATGAAATTAACTGTGCATGAATTTCATGATTTTGGAACCTCCAGATACATAACACAAAAAGATTCATTATAAATAAAGAACACTTAACTTTTTTTAAACCTGCTGATCCGTTACACTGTACCATCTATTTACGTATCTATTTAGCTACTCGAAAAGCTAAACGTGATAATTTTAGTTGAAGATGAATATGAAGAATTTGCGTAGGTTAGGTATTAGTTAGTTTACTTGTGTGCGGTTTACGTGTTTTTAGTGTAAATTTAAATAAATGTAGTTTTAATTTACGTTTATACCAGTATAATTGAATTTCCGAGATTGATGTTCTGTACATATTGCACACGGTAGTAATATATCTGGACTCTCCAGATTTAATCTCATGCTTTAAAATAAAAAAATGAAAACCTTTTGTTAATAGCGTTTGTTTCCTCTCTCTGGATCACAATCCAGGTCACAACCTTCCTCAGCTATATAGTTTATATCACTAAGGTTGACTACTTTGGACTCTCACATAAGCCAGGGTTTGGACATAAAGTGCTATGTGCACCTTCTAAGCATCCAAGCTTTTGCCGTTAAAGACCTAGGTTTCGTAGATTTCCACTCCTAACGGATTAAGTAACACGTACCGTTTCTTCACAGTACAAAAGAAAACGAACGAAACGAACGAATTGATATTACCTATCATTATCTACCAGCATTTTGTAATTTACTTCACTATATTTATTCCATTTGTCTATAAAGACTAACTCAATTGTGGCAAGTAACGAAGCCGACGTCAGCGGGGTAATGCAACGATTAAAAGTGTTTGCTAGACACTGATCGTAATAATAACATTAATTTTTATTTGCTTGGTAAGTTAGGGACTAATCATCATTCATCATTATCAGCTATTAGGGACTAATACTAACGAATGAATAAATTATGTAACTAGATTTATTTCACCAGCTAGCAAGGAAATATCGAACATGTCATGTTCTAATCCAGGACATTTCGTAAATCTCTAATGTAGTTTTCTCTTAGGCTAAGAAAGAGATTGATAAGAGTGTAATGTCCATAGCAGTTAGTTTTATACTGCATATTAGTCATTACAAGGCAATGATTTAGAAAAACATCAAGATATAAGGAGGTGATCAAGATACGAGTCTCTCAAAACCGTCCATATAAACCTTATTTTCTTAACCACAAATTGAAACTATTTGATGGTAGCCCAAGCTACAGGCGCAATTTAGTTTGTGTGCCACTAGCAAATACTTCCTATTTGCCAGAAGCACAGAATTTATACGTCGTATTATATTTAAAATAAATTTGAATTAAATAAAAATATTTAAAGATGTGCGACTGTCAAATTATGTACTCTCGCAAATTTTAACACATTCGCGCAGGGTTGCCATTTCATGGAAATGTATTTATATTGTGCACTTCTTTTAAATATAATCTGCATTGTAAAAACGATTTAAAACACAAGTTAGTTTGACATTGCAAAAAAATATGTTTAAGTACATTCACAGATGGTTTAGAATGGCATCTCAGTATGAAATCGTAATCGTCTTGTACGTTTGTAAATCAATGTTAATTGAGAACACCAAATTTTCACAAGACATATCTACCCATTGATTTATACCATATCACTGAAAGATACGCAGCACCTCAATAAAATACCCGATGGTACTCGTGATGGTATAGCAAGTACTCCGCCCGCTCGGTTCGGAATCTCGCACATGCGAGTCCATCCATCGTGTCGATCGCACGACCGGTGGATACTTTTATATCTGTTTCATCGTGAAAATATAAAAGTACTCTTTGGTATCTACAAAAGAGCTTAAGTTTAATTGCGTTGTCTAGAATAAAGCACCTCGCAGTAGCAATGTTAATTGAATCGAGAATGCAGATCTGTTATATGAAATAGGATATGTTCTATGTTATTGCAAAGGGAAACGTTAGGGTCCACAATAAATGATATGGTGGTATGTCCCCATTTTGTGCATGAGTTACGAGGCTGGAAATTTGTGCCTATTATAAGGAGAGCTCGCATTGGTTTTGAATGTTTTACTTAGGACACTCCCTATCGGACTCTTACACTGGTCAGTTTGATGTGCGTACCGTTTCAAAAGAAAACCGATTGATATTACCTATCATTACCTACCAGCATTTTGTAATTTACTTCACTATATTTATTCCATTTGTCTATAAAGTCTAACACAATTGTGGCAAGCAACGAAGCCGACGTCAGCGGGGTAATGCAATTATTTCAGTTGCGTAGGGAAAGAGCGATGCACTTGTGGGGCTTATGTAACTGATTAGGTAATATACTTTAATGTAATTGGTCAGGATTAGAAATGAAAATATACGAAATGATGTTTGCTTGACGTGTTATGTATTTTATTTATCTATATGTTGTTCCGCAATAAATGTGTAACGCACATATCTACATATGTTTCTTTACAAATAAAGCTTTATCACGCGATCGTTTAGTTGTGTCAAGGAATTCATCTCAAAGACTAATTAATTAATTAATTATGCCGGGCAGGATCTGCTTAGGAAAACTGACATCCTATTCGAGTAGTCTAATCAAGGTCCAGGTTTTTCTGTAACGTTTACGTTTATCTTAGTACAAATATGATGCCGAAGTATGTGAAACACGGTTTATGTAAATAGTGTCTGGAATCTACATCTTATGCACTCCTGCTTCTCACATGTGACCTTATAATCGTGTATTTTTTGTGCAACTAATTTGGCTGGGATCAAACTAAACCTGTTACCCGAATCTTAATACGATCTGATAAAGTAGGTAGATGTAAAATAATTTACTTAATTATATTGATTACTGATAGTTTATTTAATTTATATTCATAGTTATAACGATATTTGTCCAATCAAAGTTTGTTGTCCGCAGAAAATCCAAGTAGACGGGTAGACTTTAGAATTACCGATCTTAATTAAATAAGAAATTATGCAGAATAACGGAGCTAACGTGATCTCCAAATGGTGGAAGCTAAACTGCTAGGTACGTAATTACCGGGGTTACATTTTCCAACGTCGAAAAACTTTAATAGATGCATTATTATATTGTTTGCATTGATTTTCTGTGAGACACTGTAACTGACGTCTCTGTGTCTGCGACAAAAAACAATAGTAACTGCCCATACACTTGCCCAACAATAGTAACTGCCCATACACTTGCCCAACAATAGTAACTGCCCATACACTTGCCCAACAATAATACACTTGCCCAACAATAGTAACTGCCCATACACTTGCCCAACAATAGTAACTGCCCATACACTTGCCCAACAATAGTAACTGCCCATACACTTGCCCAACAACGACTCTGGCGAAGGCGACGACCTTACTTCCGCTCCGTAGCCGTGGCCAATAGGCCGTAATTGAAATGCCTCCTTACTATTCAGATTGCCACGCTGTGAAATTGTTCACAAAGAATAATAGAAACCTCTCATATCTCATATGTAGAACAGTGACAAATAAAACGTTTTGAATAAATCCTCAATTAACGACCAAACCACTCGTATGTTTTTAAACTCAGAATCTATTCATTAAAAAGCAATATCATTACTCACCTATAAAAGTCTTTGGTCTTCTAAGGGAAAAGAATCTCATTTTATCTGAATTTTACAGAGAGCGGCATCGTGAATACGTGACACATCACCCATGAAACCCCGGCTTTGTCCAGAGTGTGAAAGGGTTCACTCATTAGGAAGATTGCGAGGGCGCAGAGCTATGTCACATTGTCTGCTCGTGTGCTGGTGTTGACACATTGTTCCTGTCTGCCACCTCAATGTTACCACTACGCATTATGTTACGGTCTCCTCAGGAAGTATTTTTGTGTTAAAGAAATGAGTTCTCGCGTCAAAGGAAAATGCATTCTGCCAGTACACTAACAATGTTATATGTATTTGAACACGCATAAAGATGTATGATGCGTAATATACATTCAACTCATTACAATGAGTGCAATTTAAAATTATGAATAAACTCTACGAGTGATTTGAAACATGAAAAAGAAGCCAATGTGATGAATGGAATCTTATGAAAATAAAACTTTCCAAAGTTTGAGTTAAAAGCTGAATGAAATGTTGTTTTCAAACTTCAGGATAATAAGTAGATATGTACATAACATATTGATTAGGCTTGGTACTTGAAATGAAGATTAGTGATTAGGGCACTACTCGAACAAATAGATTGATTACTTGCACGGAATAGTACTACCATCGCGCGCTTCAAACGCTCTCCACCTTTCTGCTTCTTTAAAAAAAAACAACAGTTAAGTGTCGTATGTCAAGAGATTATTACGAAAAAATGTACTGAAGAAGAACCACTACTCTGATGCCACAACCATAACTAGCGTGGCGCCAGTGGTGCTTTGCCAAAAGGTCTATCAGATCTTTAGGGTTGGACTTTGTTTTGCCTTCTCGTATTTATAGAAGGCAGTACAAGCGGGCGACATAAAATTATTATTAGTTATATAAACCTAACAGTGCCCGCGTAACTCTGCTCGTATTGGCCATAGCATAATGGTATGGCCTATAACCCCCCTGGATAAGTGGACTATTTAGAATTCAAAGATTTTTGAAATCGGAACAGTAGTTCTTGATGGTAGTGTATTCAAACAAACAAACAGACTCTTCTGCTTTGCATACGTTAGAGCTCGGTGAAGCTGCTGTTTTGGCAGCCATCCGAATCTCTCCAATCACACATGTAGTACGATCGATAGATTAACCAAAGCTATCGCATCGACTCATCAGAATCATTTTGATCTCTCGGAAGACACCAAAGCTAATTCGCGTAAAAAACCGCGCAAGACGTGTATGTGACAATCCCCAAAAGGGCGGTCCCCCTGACCCGACGGGATCACAAACGAGTGGCTCAAAATCATGCCACCCGCTCTAATAAACCTCCTAGTGTGCACAAACGCCCCCTTCGAGCGATGCACGTTTCCTAACATATGGAAGGAAGCCATTGTGATTGGTATTCACAAGCCAGGCAAGCCTAGAAACTTGCCCGCAAGATACCGTCCAATAAGTCCCATCTGTTCGCTAAGCTGTATGAGAGAGCTCATCTCGCGCGCATCAGGGATATAGTAAGAGATAAAGAACTCCCGTTACAAGTACACCGCCTCACGGAACATGTAATGATCGTGTTAAACAGTAAACGTAAACATCTGTTGGATGTTTTGTTGTGTTAGAGACTATAGCGCTCGAGTACTTTCATCCATCACAAGGTGAAGGTGGGGGACGGCCCCCTGTGATGATGGCCCCCACGAACCAAATGTTCACGTCACCGCCGAGGCCAATTTAGCTAACGCGCGCGAGCTGCCCTGATAATATTAGTCGAATTAGCTGTTAGAAACGCTCATATCGGGACGCATTAGCAGGCCGTCCCCCACCTTCACCTTCTGACGGATGAAAAGACTCGAGCGCGATAGTCTCAGAATACCTAACCAGTACGGCCGTATTATTTGAGTTAGGCAAATCACGGATCGTATTGGGATTAGTCCCTATTGTAAAGGTGTCGTTCGGACCGTTCGTGTTCGTACGTGTGTGCTGTTGTCTGACTTGACGCGTTTCTGGGTTGTAGTGTTTGTTAATCTCCCATCTACGGGGGGGGGGGGGGCGGTCCCACCAATGTCCCACCACCAAGGATATCAATTGATTCCCTGAGATTCCTAACATAGGATTCGACGTTAAACCACCGAATTCTCGTCTATAAATGGCGTATACCTACGCGCATATGTAATTTATCATTTGGACTTCATTACATGTTAATTTCCGGAGCAGATAAAGTGAGTCATATGATTATTTTATGTTTGCACTTCAGAATAGGTGTAGAAAAATGTAACCTTTCAAAGTCAAACTTATAGAATTTATTAAATAATTGCATCATTTACTTATTATAAACGTTGCTTTGTTTATTGTGGACATTTATACGATAGGAAAGTAGCAAAAAAAGCAAATTTGACAAAGCAAAGTAATTTATGATACTAATTATTAATAAATAAATGAAGTGCTTAGCCTGCCCGGAATGTAGTATTGGATGGAGTTAGAGAAGATGGGCGTGGCGCTCGCTGAAAGTTATATTATGAACCAGTGTACTGATTAAGGCTGATGGTGCAGTGGGTAGTTAGGATTTCAGATTTATAGTTATTCGTATTAGCAGATAATTACAAACTGTCATTGTACGTATAGCTTATATTAGTACCAAAGACATGCCAAGATGGAATTGAGCAGGAAGTGATGTAGGAAAACATTCTAGCGTCATCCAAGGTCGACTGCGCGTCGAGCTAGCTTCATCCATCCAGTCGCTATGGCTGTATACTGTGCGCCCCGCTGGCTCATAAATGCAAATCGGAATTGTTTTAATTGTTAATGTAAAATTGTAATAACTATCTTGTACTTAATAATAATAATACTTAATAACTTTATGATAAGTGGAACCGTTAAATCTTTATCTATTTTAATAATATTTTTATAATTAAGTATTAGTCAAAAATGATGATAATCGATTGTCAATAACATATTGTACCTACTTATAATTTAATTACTGTTAATATATTTTATTTTATAATATATTTTATTTAACTACCTGACGCATGTTGCATTACACTGCAGGGGAGCTGATGGATACAACTGTTTGTCCCGTCGCCTGCATCTGCTTTATTGTATGTGCACTTGTCACGTGCGTTTACAAGTTTTTTTTATAGTATTGGGGGTAACGAGCAACGGAACGGATCAGATCCCTTTGACTACTATGGATATCTGCATTATTGTCGTGCACCTAGATGTTTTACTGTACCCCCTCCTCCCCTACAACCAGTCACTTTACGGCGGTATGATGTGAGCGACGGGTACCAAGAGTCGGCCCAATTAAGATGCAATACAGCATGTCACTATATCTTGCCTGAGATTTATCTGATAATTGTTCTTAATTTATAAATTTTCAATTAATTTCAAATAACGGACCTTAATACATACTCTTTGTTAACCTACCGATTGTAAATAGTAAATATTATATCTGACTCCCTTTTTTTTGACGTGGGTAGACGAATTTACGCAATTTCACCGGCCCTGGGTGAGGCCCAGTGATGTGTGGCGCTCACGGTTCATTGTAGTGCCGAATAACCACAAAAACCACCGCGAGCGCCGAGGGCCAACAGTGCCCCTTTTGGTGAGGTGCCCTGGAAAAACAAATCATGAGAGCACCTCGACGGCTAGTCAGTCGGTCCCCTATGGCACCGACGCCTCCTCCAGTTTGGGACAGTGGAATGTGGTGGGATTCCGATCATCGTCTATTACCCCGTGCGCACAAGGGCCTCCGACCCCTGCTTTTTATAAGAGGAGTACAAAGAGCATCGCCCTCGGCTCAATTGTCCTCGGTTGGGTTCACCTTAGGTTTAAGTAGATTGGAAATAACTTTGGATATTGTTACATGTGTCATGACGGTATCAGTAAACAAATACATATATGCGTACTTTTCAAGGCTATTTTTGACGATTTGTGTGTGTTTAAATTATAATGAAGGATATAAATACTTAACGTTTAATATATTTAGTCATGTTCAAAGCGCATGTCATTATTGCTGCGGATTTTCTTTTATTTTTAACAAATTTTCGTATTGTTACGTCAACTTTGTTATTTTGCTTTATAACGAACGGGAAAAAAGTAATTACATACAAATTTGGCTTACTATTTTAGCTGTAATTAACTGGATTATTTATCTAACACTAGCAACGCCCCGCGGTTTCTCTCGCGTAACTCTTATAATAACATTTGTCGTAGCGTGAGGGTATATCGCCTAAGGCCTTCCTCGGTATATGGGCTATATCAAATTATTAATCGAATCAATAATTACTGAGATTAGCGCGTTCAAATAAACATACACTTCAGATTTATTATATTTGTATGGATTAAGTACTGGCTGAAATACGTATTCTTTAAATATTACCCCTGGTGTAGCGTTGCGGGTGTCGCCTGTTGAGACCGTTAGCCGCGTGGAGTCCGGGGTTCCCCAGGTCGATCAATTTTTATTAAATGTTTCTCAGATTATTCTGAGCATGCATATTACATTGTCCGGGATTGGAATTACATTGTCCAGGGTTGAAAAGTGGCTGATGTGCCTCACTCGACATAGGTAAGTACAGTGTGTCGCGGACTTTTTTGGATGAGAGCAACACACCTGCAGATGTTAATGGGTAGTCACCAAATTCTCGTTTGCCCCATTATGATATAAAATATATACATATGTTTTTAACTTCTTTAATAAAATAATTTAATTTACTGTAGGTTCGGTGTCAACTTAAACATCTGATTCCATTGCACGCATTTCCTTCTTTGTAGTGTTTTAAAATGTTTCAACCCTTATGATATAAAAATATATACATATGCTTTTAACTTTAAACAACTAAATTCACTGTAGGCTCGATGTCAGCTTAGGTATCGACTGATTCCATTGCGCGTATTTCCTTGCCTGTAGTGATTAAAAAAAACGGTCTAAGTTTTTTTTTTAATAAAACGATACACGATTTAGCTTAAACCACTAATCGTAAGCAAGATGACATAAAGATGAATTATCTTCACAAGTTTTCTTTGTAATTGTTGATAGTGTTCACGAGCAAACTTTTTTTGATAGCGGATTTTGATATGGTATTCGAGGGCGTGGAAAAAGTTTTTGCGTCGATCAATTACAGAGGCCTGCCCACTTATGAAATATCTGCTATGCTTACTTTGCATCAGGTATACTAAACTTGAATAGAACCACTATAGATTAAAATTCTCGCAATATTGTGTGCAATCCGCACACGTATTCTATTCAGCCCAGGTAACGCAGACGAAACACAAAGGAAACGAACTTCATTGGGATAAAATATTAACTTTCGCACAAAAGAAAACATTATATCCCCAGTACGGAGCACTTCTTCACTTCCGAACAATAGTTTGAACATCGAAGTGGTGAACGGTGATGGTTTTACAGACAGCCAGTGAGGCGGTCAAAGGGAGTGTTTTTTTTATAGAATAGGGGCGCAAACAGGCAATCGGAGCCTTACGACTATTGAGGCCCAGAAACATCTACATAATTACCATTCCGATGCGTTGCCCTCCTTCAAGCCCGATGGGCCACAGGGTACTCACAGACCACACGCAACACGACACTCAAGATGTCACTTTACGGTGATATTATGTGAGCAAGAAGTAGCTCCCCGGACTTGCCGGCCCAATTCCGATGCATAGGAGGATGTAGTGTCATATATAAAGCATGGCACTACCTCCTCCTATGCAGCATGGCACTACCTCCTCCTATGCAGCACCTCTTCCTAAGTTGTTTATCAAACTGTACTACTTCCACGGAGTATGGATTTATTCTAAAATGTGATTTATTAGTAATAAATATGGGATAAAAATACATAGGTATCTTTGAATATACTACCTCCTACAGATGGAAAGAAGGATAGATAAGTTTTATAAGCCTTATTTTTAGAATAGTAGCAAACTTTAAACTAACCTAACATCATAGACAATAACTTCAGTTTCAAGAATTTCGACATAACATCGATAGATTCATTTTAGATGATTCCTAAAAAAATGTAATGTAGTTTGAAATCTTTGGAAAACATTTTGAGTCAGTGCCATGTTGCATTGCAGCGAAATTGAGCCGGCACGACCGCGGAGGTACCTATCGTTCACATGGTACTGCTGTAAGGTTAATACTTCGGTTACGTGAGGTTTGTGAGTAACGGTGACCCAATGGAGGAGAAAATAAACGCAACACATCTGTATGATATCATTATTCGGATGTATATAGGCGTCGATAGTTGTGTCTATGTTTAAAGGCCTGGCTTAAGATCGCCTTCATAACATTCAACCGGACCATTAAACTAATATTTATTTTTGTACGAAAAGAAAAATTAACAATTAAAAAATTTTTTTTTTTAAATATTTTTGTACCAAAATTTTCATCATTTTAGCGCAACTGGACAACGATTTATTACCTAAGTAATATTACATAGCTTCAACTTTTATAAGATTTGGTCATCATAATTATCATGGGTATTTCGTCGTGTCCTTTTTTGGAGATAAGCCATATTTATATTGTAAGAAAGAGTACAAGTAAATCAATACTTCTAAGAAAATGTTTATAAGTATTTATACCAAATAATTCGAGAGCAGATACAAAGCGGAAATAGGCGACCACTATTTGTGCCTTTGTACTGCTCCATTTGTTAAAATTCAAAAGCGTGCGGATAGCATTGCTTCTCTCATCCCTGTGTGCTTAACACAATACCGAATGGCATACTGTGGAGTACAGAGTATAGAGCCTCTTCGCGCCGGCGCTAGCCTTGTGAATAGCGTGTAGGTGACAATCTTGAGTATTCGTGTTAGTTAAAGAATATAAATTGCAAATATTATTTACGATTGGTGTGTAGTCACAATTTAGAATACGCATGTGTATATTTGTTATGTTCTGGTTTTAGCGATTTTATTAGAATAAAGCTACTTTTAAGGATTGTATCACGGTTTATTTAATTATTTAACTATCCCGACGTTTCAGAAGCTTTACAGCAACCATGGTCAAGGGTGGACTCTAAACCATGATCCACCCGTGACCATGGTTACTGTAAAGCTTCTGAAACGTCGGGCTAGTTAAATAATTAAGTAAGCCGCGATACAATCCGTAAAAGTAGTTTTATTGTAATGAGTAACATTACCGTAAACCTAAGACATCAATTAACAATTTTATTCAAAAACTTCGATTAACAAGTCAAAGTTTTATATCGCGTTATCCTAGGGTTTGTTTTTATCGTTTTATATCGCGTTATCCTAGGGTTTGTTTTTATCTTTTCACAACGCTTATCCCTATAGGAATTACCTATGTCGATATTGTGTTATCCATATTGATGTCACAACCATAAACAAACGTGCAATAATTACCTAATACGTTCGATACGTATTCATGAATGGTCAATATCTGGTTAGTTTACCTGCATAGGGTTTAAATAGAAAAGCATTTTAATGTTGTTACACTTAACGAAATTGTTTTTATACTAAACTATACTATACTATTATTATATTCATACGAGATTGTATCTCGCTTATACAATCTGCCGACGTATTGTCTGCTCGCTTCGTAACGTCCCAAAGGATTTCTGATCGCTATAATTCCGGTGAACATTACCATAAAAATCATTCTCGATCGTTATCTCATGAACAGGTCGGATTATTTTTTACGAGCATCATTTATTATCTTTAAATGTACAAAAAAAATTAAGGGTCCAAAGCGCCGCGTAGTCCCTTCTAAGAAATGTTCTGATATATTTTTATAAAGCTTGATTTGACACTCATCTGTGAGATATAGAACGGCTAGTGGACAATAAAATTCGACGAATCCGGACATCCACTTTACGTTGGTCTTGAGAGGTGTGAATTCACTTATTTAGTAATAAATATGTTACGTATTAATGACTTACTCATTATTCATAAAACACTACTTACCAATTTGGTAATTTTTAAAAAAAATTGTTAAATAATAATTTAGGTACATTCGTTAGATTTTTTTGCCCACTGGAGGGGTAGAGGAAATAGGAACAACGCGTAGGAGTTATGCGGATGTGCATAGGCATCGAAAGTCATCAAATGGACCGGATCTATCATATAAAAAAAGAGTACTATAGTTGTAGGCAGGTGTGTCCTTGGCGGCATTCGCGTTTCGTATCTACAACCGCGAGTAGTAAAATTCCTGGTCGACGTAACAAGGCGGATTGAATAAATAGTTTTGTCTATTCATTGTCTGGGTGGTATATATCACATTCAATGTTTTTGTACTCCACGGTTCCTCGGTTTTTACCTGCTTTTGCTGTTGTAAGCATCGAAGACACTGCATTGAATTGATAACCCTTTACCCGTCAAGGGTTTAGTTTTTTAGCACATCAGGGACGTTATGTAAGTGCAAGATCATTCGCTTCTGATAAGGTGACGGTTCATGGAGTCATAAAGGTTTGGATATGGTAGATGTTGTGCAATTTCCCACAGGATCTTCAAAGTAAATACATTCTTTTGAATTATAACACAATAGCGGGGCAAGAGTCAGGTAAAGCGCTGCTCACCGCGGGGGCCCGTCGTAGCCGTTTTATATTTCCGTTCCTTTGTCGATTCTGCAGCCAATTAATAATTTTTGTGACTGACCGTAGTCATTGTCACGTTATTTTCAATAGTCGTTTCTTTGCTCCAAGCTGTCTGATAAAATTGACTCCCAGCAACTGTTCATTTTATGGACTCTTTCAGATATATATTTGAATGAGACAGGTTTATCGATTACCATCGGCAATGGTTTTTAATCGTTACCTGTATATATTGGATGAACGGTAATACTTTAAGATGGTAATATTTTAAATACATAGGTAATAGTGGCGCATATGCTTAGACAAGCTGATAGAAAATTGTATTTTGGTAAGAATGCCGGTAAGCAATATAGTGTCCCTATATTTAACGCTTAACTACCACATAAATGTTTCATAGTTCATATTAGTCAGGCAATTCAAACTGGAACCTGCGAAAATCGTTTACATGTCACTTGGTACTTAATAGGCTAGCCGAGATTTTTACAGGAACCATGGTTCAAGGCTTGTCGTGGCGGTGGCGCTCAGTTGACGGGAGTGAATTCAGCCTCGGGCGATTGAACCGAGCTCGGCTGCTTATTGAGTATTCGGCCTAATATATGCCGCGCGCCCTACATCGGACACCTGCTAGAGTCAGTGATGGCGCGTAAATACGTTTCCCCGCATCACAAAAAATGGAAGGTATGATAATTCAGAACGTTTCAGAGTTATGGTTGCCATCACCACCTAACGCATATTGCTATGTAAATACGACATACTATAATGCACAAGTTAGATACCAGGGTGCTATATTCCCGCTCGTCCTTATCCGATGTGACGCCGCGGCCGATCCGACGCGATTACACATTACACTTTGACATTAGGCGTACCGTCGGCTCTCCGAGGCGCAGTGATTTAAAACCTTCCTAATTTCGGACTGTTATTAGAAATTGAAAATTATATCATTGTTTGGTGAGACCCGGGAATCAAACGAGTCACGATTGATCTGACAGCATTGTATCCCATTGAAAATTGAAGTAATTGCAAAATTCAAATAGGGAAGTCACAGAAACAACATATCAAGGCTTGCAGCATGCAAAATGAGATCATCATGTTTTATGTTTCCTAGACGTAGATAGTAGTCTGCCAAATAGTCATCTGAATAATTGTGGAATAGTAATATTAAAGCGTGGGCGAACTTCCCGGCGCGACAGCTCAAGCACGCGTAGACTGGCGAGGCGACAGTTTCCTTTGATTCTAAATAGATTTGGACCAAATGTGTCACGCACTCAATAAACATCACACGAAATTATTGTCAAAGTCAATTAATGGTGTGCTATCAATTGCTTTCATTGAGTAGTTCTCATTTGACAGATTTGAGTAATGACCATGTTATATATGTGCATATTAGTTATATATATATATAACTATATATATACATTTGAAATTGAAAAACCCACCTTCATTCCTCATTTAATATATATAAGAAAACAACCACTTAATATAGCGATGACCTATATTTAAATACACATTCTCATAGCGCCGCGTAACTGCTATGAGCTTGCGTACACCGCGTAGCATGTCGCTGGCTGGACTGATATCGTTCCCTGTCCTAATCCCGCCAAACAAGTTTTCACTTTATAAAAGAAATGTCCGCCCGTGTGTGGACATATAAAGAGTGGTCGCGATGAAGTCCGAAGCTGAATTTTTAATCATTTTTTGCATAGAACTCGGAATGAAATCATGCCGCAGATCACGATCCTAAGTAGCATAGTTTATTTAAAAAAAAAATAACTTATTCAATTATATTGTTAACAATCTGTTTATATTTTATACGCAAACGAGCAGTCGGAGCCTTTTTTCGACTGCCGACGCCCATGAACATCGACATTATTACAATGCCGATGCGAAGCACCCCTTTCCCCCCTCCCGGTTGGGACGCACGAAACGCGACACTGAAAATGTCTCTTTACGCTGGTGTTATGTGAGAGACAGGTACCTCCCCGGTCGTGCCGGCCCGATCCGCTTCAATGCATCGAACTACCTCTTGCTAAGAAGTGATTAGGGTTGTTCCCCTTATAATTTTTTATGTTCACTCGTTACTCTGACAACAAATTCAATTTATGACAGTTCCTATAAAAAGGGTAGAAATTAATTATTGGAATACCTTCTTTATCATGATAAGACTCTACATACTATGTGATACCACGAATATAATTTTTTGATACTTGTGATTCAAATTTAATACTCAGATTTTGAGAAATCGTAGTTGTTCTTATTGGCAATTTATTATTCCACGAGGAGGAATTCCCGAAAGAGCTGGCGGCCTTCTCGCCCATGAAAACCGCATGTAACGCAAAGGATCTAGCATCGTCTATGTGTACCCCAAGCACCTTGGTCACAGATACACTTGCGATCGATGCAACATTCATCCTAATGGTCGGTCCGCTTTGAACATACTAGATCTATCATTACTAACATCTGTAATAAATTCATCCATATTCATCATCATCAACGGCCGAACGATGTCCACTGCTGGACATAGGCCTTCCCCACGGAGCGCCACATGTCACAGTCAGGCGCCACTTGCGTAATTGGTGAAAGGACGTTGAACTCTGTACCAACAGCCAACTTTACCTCATAGCAATCCGATGAAGCTGTATTAGGTTTCTCTTTACTTCTACAGCATGGGTTCTGGTCCGAAAAAATAAGCACCAAGGATGGACAAACAGCTACGACAAAAACTCCATGAACTAGAATCCTAAAAGACCTAGATCCGTCACTGATATCACGTAGCTTTTAACAATCACGTCGGCAATTACGTGTAAGTAATTGATGTGTTATTCACCTAGATACAGCATGGTCTGACTTGTGCAACTAGCCGAGACGGTTCGCGGAATGCGCTCCTGCTTTTAGCTTGGTTAATAAGTGTCACCGGAGACCGTAGCGGTCCCGCTTGCACTCTACTTGTGCTTTTAATTGCATTAAATACTGCTCTAGTAGGCGTTCTTGGTACTTGAATGCTTACAGTGCCTGTACCGGTAAAGTGTATAATGCATGAAAGGCACCTTGGGCCTACATGTTTAGTCTGATGTCTAACTAAATATAAGCTTAACTGATGGTCATTAGATGTACACTACTGGACATACCCATCAGTGTATATTATGTATAGTCACACCGTGATGGAAATTATTGGTTCATTAATAGTGATTTCTCATATCTTGGTATTTACTTGCCCAATGTATATGTAACATCCTGAGTAGGTACCTACTGTAATTGTATTTTTGTTGTGTTTTCCGACTAACTTCAGGTCAGCCTTTTTTATTTCATAACATAACAATTACGTGCCGTTATTGTCGGTCAAACTTTTAGGTAAACAACTACTTCCGCAAATTAAGTTACTGGTATGTAGGTACATACCTACCTACATTCGTAATTGGGATTTATATATAAGTCAATGATTTCTGGGGAGTTTTAAGTTACTACTATTCTGTTAACGTTAAGTTTACGTAAAAGTCAAGTAAAGTACTTGACTTTCACGTAAACTTAACGTTAACTTAATGACGCTGACTGTTTTACCAATGGCCGTTTTCAATTGTCTACTTACCAATGCATTTGGCTGCTGGAGATAGAATTTCATGCTATCAAAATTCTGTCTCCAGTAGCGTAATCCACCGATAGAGACTTGTAGACGGCCGTTAGCCATGTCAAACGCACCAAGCATGTGTATGCGAGTAAGTATGTCGACTGTCGTGTTTAGGTGGTTCGTCGCGGCCAGCGGCACGTCGAATCCGGGTCAGGCGCCACGTAACGGGCTCGCCGGTAACGGGAGGCACCGAGGCTGGGTCGCACAGCGGGATGAGCAACGCGGAAGTGGGATTACGGACAGCGATTAAGCTTAAGCTCGCGCTATTAAACGCGACAAAGCGTACCGCGCCGTTCGACGAAACGTTTTTGCTTTTTTTATTATTTAGTATTTACAATGTTGCAAGCACGTGAGTTTATAAACCACATGTCATTTTGTTACTCTTATTTGTCGATGATAAATATATTTAGTTTGAAGCGAGATAATGTCTGCACGAGAGACCGTTGTCTTTACATAACGAGAGATTTGACAGTGTTATCACAGTGTCGTGTGTGAGTACCTTAACACGGTAGACGACAGCGCGTCTGCGAGCCGGGGACGAAGAAGGCTAGTTCACTGCCACGGCCACCAGTGCGACAACCTTGCTAGCTTACCTTCACCTCTGCAATAAATTTGTCTAATGTCATACTACGGTGAAATAGTTAATTGGTTTTGTTTGATTGCGTAAAAGTACTTGTATCAATCTTGATAGTTACTACAACACATTTAAAAATTATTCGTAAGTATAGAGTATAGGTAGGTATTATAAGTGCTTCACATTGATGACGTGAGACGGTTAATAACCGTAGGACAAAATGCACTAGTGACACAAGTTCAAGATAGGCACTAGGAAGAGTTATGTGTTACCTATTTCAAACAAGAAAGATTAATTTGTCTAGAAGTGGACCACGACTGAATTCCCGACACACTCTATATAGGTAAACTTAGTAATTTACATAGATATTCAATAGCATGCAAGCAGCTTGTAACCATGACTTGTTAGTAGTAGTAGTGGATGTTTTCTGGCTGCTGCTGATGATGATGATAAAATGAACAGGAAAACTGGCAGGCATATTTTGTAGGTAGTACCATATCTAACAAATAATTTAAATAAAGAATTACAAAGTTATAAGTAAAAACAGTTAAATAATAAAAATACCAACAATCTATAGAGACTGTTGGTACTACGACATGTGATACGTAACGTCTACGTGCCTATACATATTTCACAGATACAACAAATATCTCGGTTTTTCTGAAAATATTAAACTCAAGTGAAGAATGTTTGAGATAAAAGTTCTTTTTTATATTATGAAATACCTACTAAAGTATATATAATATTTGATAATTTTATTACGTCTGCAAGTGTAATTAGTTTGATAATAACCGAGCATCGCATTTTCATGATATTTTGTCAGTGATAAAACGTGTTTATTTTATGAACACGTAGGTAACTAGATATATTTATTTCCGCGTATATTATTTGCTTTGAGTTACCAATTGGTGTCGAGTAACTACACTTTTCTTTCGTTTTCCTGCATCTTAAATCTAGCTCATTGACGTTTAAAATTATGCATACCTCACTAATTATTTTGTCTATGTCTCTACAAAGAGTTGGCTAAGAGAAATGAATAAGAGAAATCATAACTCATATATTGTAAAAATTTTCAACGTTCCCTACATTAATTTAATGTTATAAACTCGCTTCTTGTTGACTATGTGCAAGTATGATCCTTAAGTGATTCTAGGAAATATTATAACTTATATTCCCTGATCGATTAGAATTTTAATATCATTATATTGTTACTATGAAGTTAATATAATAAATTGATCCTATTTATTTCTCCGGCTTTCTTGGCTCAATTACACATAACACAATAACCTGAAAAATACAACAAACATGACATTAGCCGTAATGTCGAGTTTGTGCATGTGATGTCTATGCCTATCATAGAAAAAAAAAAATGTAAAATAATGTCAAGGGCCGACAGTAGCAAAAGCTTATAAAATAATAATTCACACTGTAGTAAGTAAATCTTCTGGATAAGTAGGCATCATAAATTTGGATACGTGTGCAACTTACGAGTTGGCTGAGAACAACCAGCAAATAGTAAAAAGACTGAATAAAAAAGTCGTAACGACAGTAGTTTAGTAGGAAGTTCTGCTATGCTGAATTGCAGTGGAATTGGGGTGGTACCTCTCAATCACATGACACCGCCGTAGAGTGACAGCTGTTGCTGTGTTTGTGGTTAGCGAGCCGGTGGCTGATGGAGGGGAGGAGAAGAGGAGGGTAACGCATTTGCACGATAATAACGCTACGACCACGCCATAGGTCGCGAGTTCGAATCTCTCCCTGGTCATGGATGATTTATCTATGTATTATATGTATTTCTATAATAAAAATCTTAATTTTTATTTATTTAATTTTCTTAAATTTATGACAATATTAAATATATTTCCGTCGTCTAGTACCTGGACCAATTCATTACGGTATTAAAGCAGGTCTCAGGCTAACGTAGTCCACAGATATTATGATATATATTGTATCTAGGGGCGGTAGTCGATAGCGGTGAAAAGGCTCCGATAATTTGCTTACCTTATAATAGTATATAATAATAATAATTATTATAATATCTGTGGACTTATCACACCTCATTAGCCTAGCCCTGTGTTAAGTACCATAAGGACTTGTGTGAAAAGTACTAGACAACGGAAATATATTTAATATGTTTTATAAATTTAAGAAATTTTATATATTTAAAATTTTTATTATAGAAATAGATATAATACATATATAAACATCCATCACCTAGGCGGCATTCAAACCCACGACCTCTGGCGTAACACGCGGACTAACCGCCACGTTACCAACTGAGCCAGCCGGTCGTCAATACATATAGTTTCTATAAATAAAATATATATTGATTGAAGTTATTACTTAAATTGCTTGAAGGCATCTCTATAACTTTTATAAAGAGCGTAATTAATTAATTTATTTCCTCTTTTATGTAGGACACGATAAAGGCTAAAGGAAATACCTAAGTATACTTTGGTCATCTTTCAACAATAACTGTACATCTTTTTTAAAGACAGT
Organism: Eumaeus atala; assembly: GCA_017140195.1. NCBI lineage: Eukaryota > Metazoa > Arthropoda > Insecta > Lepidoptera > Lycaenidae > Eumaeus > Eumaeus atala. Next base: position 384,845 of record JAFELO010000236.1, on the reverse strand, counting down.
AAAATATAAAAAAAACTTTATCGTCAAAATAAAAACTGAAATATTTAGTAAAGTGTTTAATAAACGGGGGAACCTTGAATGTATGCCAGACAAAGAAATAAAACATGTAAAAGACTAACGGATACCACGTATTGCGTAAAAGCTGAATCACAACATACAAATGCTATGAGCAAGCCAAAAACCAACTGCCGCGGCAAGTGATTCAGCGTAGTATCTGCGCCGCTGGCCGGAAACTGCGCCATGTTAGCTGGCCGCCATGTTTACTCGCGTTCCGGAAGTGGCGCGCGCGCCGACCGTCTTTAGACATCGTTTCCACAAGTCGAGCCGTATACGAGACGGAAATATTCAGCGGTTATTTTGGTTTTAGATGTTTTTCCTCTGCGCAGACGCTGGCGCGAGTTAATCACGTACTTGACCACGTAATCTGATTATATTTTTAGATTAAATTAGTCTGAAAAAAATTTTGAATGTCATAAATATGCAAATTATATAATATTTTCGATCCTATTCATAATCATTAATAATATGTACTTTAAATATTTGTATGTGTAACATTACAAGATTATAAAATGCTACAACCGTCCCGCGGTTTTTCACTCGCGTAACATTACAAAATTCCGTTTTATAAACTTCACTCCCCTAATTCACCTCATTCTGGGGGTTGAGTTTATATATATATATATATATATATATATATATATATACTTTCTTTATGCCCACTTACATCACGACCTCTGTTGAAATATATAGGTGCAGTTTCTGCTGTGCGTATAGTTCGTCAGTCAGTCCACCAGCCACTCAGTAACGGAAGAGTTTTATATACCTATATATGGAGTTGAATTTGTGACATAACAAATGACTTGTAAATATTGTGCAAGTACAGATACGGAATAGGAGTAGAACTATATGATGTCATATGGCGCAAGAGGACGTGATTAGTGTGAATTAGCTGAACCACACGCGCGGTCATCATGTTTGTTTAGTTATTAATAGATTCCGGTGTATACTCGCAGTGAATACTTATAACCGAATTCTTACTGATATATTTTTTACTGCTCTATAATTATGTGTATATAAGTGAGATTATGATCGATAGGGGTAAAGAGGGAGGCTCGTTTCGTATCGTGGGGGTTGGAAGAGCTGGTTGAGCTATCATGGTCGGGGGATTACTGATACGTGGCACTCCGTCACTCCATTTGGGAACTGGCATCAAGACGTGCTGTTGCTATTTATATCGCGAAGCTCTACTTTGTGCGCCATTGGACAATAATGTCGATAATAGTTCCTTCCGATTTGTAGACGTACTTAAGAAAATCGTGCCACGACTTACAATGTTTTATTTCCAACAAACGATTGACGACGACAATTCCTAATAATACTTCATGAATACGATATATGTTATCATGAATTCAATTTATTATCTTCACAAACATCTGTTTTAATATAGTGGGCATTTTAATTGTTGTAACTAATGTTAAATTATTTATGAACATCATAGAAATGTCCTTATGACTAAAGTTGCCTGTACAAACTAGATTTGATGAAAATTACAATGATATACCAAAATAGATTGTAACGATGATGTAATCCTTTTTTTCGATCTTTATGTTTTGTTTTTTTAATCATCAGTGGATGCGCGAGCGCACGGAGGTTGTATAGGAATGTGGTCGGACCGGGAGGCGCGGGAGGAGGCGGGAGGTTGAGGGACAAAGGCCCTGGAACTGGTTTCGCTTCCTGTACGTGTCGGATGTCCTGCGGCTTCCTGCCCCTACCCCGCCCACCTTCAGCCACGCAACGGGTTAACAGAGAACAGGGTTGAAACACGTTTTATATTTATCTCGTAAAATTTTAGGCGATGGCCGTACCCGGTGGCCTATAGATTGGGGTTGGGCTAAAGGAAGTTCACGCATCTATATATGTTGATGTTAATGGGTGTCGATAGTCATCAACTAGCGACGATTGCTGGTCTGTCCTACAATGCTATATTCTTCTTTCTTAAGACCAGAGCACGTCTGGATAAATATTTCTCGCTCTCGTTATATCGATGTGAAGTAACCGCTTTGTCGACGAGTATGTGCAATCTCTAATTGTGCGGATGCCATCAGATCATCGATCAATCCTACAAAAAGAAACAAAAGCAATAACTACCTAGAACACCAACTTTTTCAATCTCTTCTCTAATTACAAGAAATTTAATGAAGAGTTTATAATGGTGTGTCTAAAATGAAAAGAATAACGTTTGGGGTTAAATATCGGGATCGGGGAAATGTTATTACATTTCCCCGATCCCGATATTCTTCTTATTGAATTATTATATTATACATTGTTTATTATTTAAGCAATATAATAAATAAGGAAATAGTTACATACTACTTTTTTTTAAATATAGGAGGCCCACGACCAGTTGGAGCCTTTTCGTTACCACCAACATCCAGATACATCCGTATAATTGCCTTATGCCTTCCTTACCTCTTCCTTCCAAGGGGTCACTGGCTACACGCATGTCGCATGAAGCGCTACAGCATAGCAGTCACTTTATTTTTTTATTGTGAGAGTGAGAGGTTCGGAGAATCCAGACCAGGGAGGGGGAGGCGCCGGATCAATTCGGCTGCAATGCAGGGTGGAACCACCTCTTACTGTGCAGCATGTCTCCTACCACTTAAATTCCTCATTGATAGAGACAGGTGTTCTACATTATGTGAATCTTGCATAATATACACAGTGAAATCGTCCACAATCATCATGAATCTATATCCACCCACTGCCGCCCAAACTGGTGACATTCATGTGAGGTTAATGGAAGGCAAGGCACAAATTACAAAATCATCACCTAACTCTCAGGCCAAAATAATCATACCTAGGTATCTTCTATAACACTATTCGGGATCCCTACAATATGCAGCGGAGAAGGGGGGGATGGGACTTTGACCCCAAACTTAGGAGCTTGCCGAGCACATATAGTTATCCTAGGCAGCTCTATAGGGCTTATCTCACATAATACACTCCAAATAAAAAAAACGTAAGTGAAAAAGTATTTCGTTGGCAACCCTTAGCTTTGGTTGGGCACGCACGATTGAGGACATTCTCTTGTTTTGTTTTTGTTTCTCTGTGGTCACTGTAACATAACACGAACGCTCACTGTCTCCGAGATTGGACTGCTTGTGTTTGTAGTAAATATATATTGCGTTATTATGTGAACAGCGCACAACCATAGCTCGGGTAGTTCTTCTTTCAATAACGTGTAGTCTCAATGTAGTCATGTATCGACAGCTAAGCCTTGTCGTTAATTGACTGGGGGGGGGGGGAGGCCTCTAGTTCGGAAGCCCGTGACATTTTCAAACTTGTCACCCTGTAGTTGCTAAAAATTGCCAAAATGAAATTGCCAAAGGTCCGAAGGTAAAACTAAGACAAATGCACCTACGTAATTTTATATTCAAAAATATCCCTTGCATTTCGTGTATGCTTGTTTTTTATATTTTTAGGGCGCGTCAAATCGGTGATTGCAAATTTGGTGATTACAAATGACCATTAACATCCGAATATTATATAAATACATTGCCCTTCTAAATCTTAGATTCCTATTCAAACACTCTATGCCTCATTCTAGGTCACTTATTGATTCAACTAAAAGGTATAAGGTGTAGATACGATAGTTGAAATTCATAGCTCGCTTGGCCGTCTTTTTTGTTTATTGACACAAGAACAGCTAGCGATACCTCATCTCCTGTGAACATTAGTGATCATCAGCCCCTATTCGTCCACCGCGGGCATAGGATCATTGGACGCCAATTATTTTGTGTTGAAAAAAATTTTGGCGAAGATGGTCTATCCACGTTTGAGCTGGGTCTAAGTCATGGGTCCACAAACACTTCGTTTGTTTATACAATAGGGGCAAACGAGCAATAGGAGACTTTTTCACGACTACCAAAACATCGACAACATTACCATGCCGATGCGTTGCCCTCCTGCCCCACCCTAATGGGCACCGGCTATTCACACAGGGCACGAAACGCGACAACAAGATGTCACTTTACGGCGGTATTATGCGGGCGAGAAGTACCTCCCCGATCGTGCCGGCCCAATTCTGTTGCATAGGAGGATCGTCTTACCAATCCCGAAGAATAATAATAAACAATTCCAAATATCATCCCAAACATTTTAACTGAAATCTTACAGTAAGGAGAGAGAGGAGAGCCATGTTGCATTGCAGTGTTGGTTGGTTGGTCTCAAGACGCCGCTTAAAACTGATACTTTTCACGTCGCCTTTTATGCGTTTTGTTAGTAGCTGGTGGCCATTGCGCAGGATAGGGGAATGATTTCAACGACACTGCAAATGCTATTGGCAATCACTCAAGTCCCCGGTCGTGGCAATCACACAAGGCTCCGATGTTTCCATTCTACTGTTGCCTACTAAAATGTAATCATTAGTGAGAGTCATCAGAGGAAAGAAAAGAAATTGATAACGATGTTGATGAAACACTTTTTATTTGTTTCCCAACACGTCGTCATGTATTGTTATTGTGACGCTAAACCTTACGTGGTGCGCGTGCGCATGTATTCGCGATGTCTATAGTCACGACATATTGCTTTTATAATTTGAAAAGAACAATTGCAAGCATTTATATCTTACGTCGCAGGTGTAAAGTGTTATATTTCTGATCACAGATAAATAACAACACTAAATATATACATTTATGTATTAGTGATGCACCAGAACTCTGCTTCCGTTTCTGCATCCATCGTAGTTCCTTCCGTTTTTGTCCACATCCGTTTCCGCGACCAACTTTTGTAACAGATCCCGTGTTAATAAGTGGGGAGACCTGTGATCACAAGCAGAGATGTATTTTATTGTTTAATAAACTAAAACCGGTTCAGCCGTCGGTAGTCGTAAAAAGGCTCCGATTTCTCTTTTTGTCCCCCTATATTATAAAAAAAATCTGCATTTTACTATTTCTGTTAACATCGCGACAACAGAGATATCAGGCAGGGAAATAAGTTGATTACATACATTCTTAAACACTTACTCATCAGTGATCATACTATAGTTTTATTTCAATTTATTTTAGCCTGGTGTGTCCCACCACAAATGCCTCTCTACTCTCTTTCCACATCTCTCTGTTTAGAGCTAGATACGGCCGATCCCTGCGGAAGGAGTCAGACCCATCTCGCCATCACCGACAGGGCTGCGTGGGAGGGATTCAATACCATTTTAATGTCCTTAGGTGTAGTAAAGGGACAAAAATGGCGAAGGTTCTAGTTAGGAAGTTCGTAGACTACTATGAATATAGATATCAACACAACTATTATGCAAACGTGTGTTGCACCCAACTCTTTCCAGTAGGCCACCGGCTACTCACAAAAATACACGACATCACAGCTGTCACTTTACGGCGGTATCATGTGAGCGAGGCACCTTATCTCATAATGCGTTCCGTAGTTTCTACGTGAAAGGGCAGCAAACATTCCTACAAAATGTCTCATTTAAATATTAGTAGGATTTACTTTGAGCATACATTGAATATTCATTATACAGCGTCATCATCGCGATTTGTAAAGTTATGTTTACTACCAATGTTTTTGTGTGTACAAACTATTGTTAGTCAAGCTGAGCGCCTCGGATACGACAAATTACTCGAAAACAATGCACGAGCGCTTCCGCGCCGTCACCAGTTCTCCGCGACCGAGGCGAATGCCAAGGTCTCGGCTTTCTATCGAGAGAAGGGTTAGTAGACGCAATAGTTTATTAGTTGTTGGTGCGTTGCAGCCGACTTGGGGCGACTGCGGAGGTACCTCCTGCTCACGCTGTAAAGTGACAGATATGATCGTGTTCGGTGGTTTGGTTTCCAATGGCCCATGGAGGAGGACAAAGCATGTGTATAACAATTATGCGGTATGGGTTTTGGTAGTCGCTCCCACTGCTCGTTAGTCTCCCTATTAAAATTTATTACTTTTTAATTATTTAAAAAGCATCATATAGCCTCCCTCGATAACTGGACTATTCAACACAAAATATTTCTTGATTCGGGGCAGGACACTTTTTTTATACTTGGATGAACAAACTCTTCAGGCTTATATTATTACTTAGTAACATTTACTTATTAAATTATATTAGTAGTTTGGAAATGGAATGCACCCTTATCCGAACATTATTTATAAACCGTCAGGTACCTATTCTTAACTTTATTTTTTCATATTTGGAATCCATTACTGAACATCCTCGTGTGTCTTAAAAAGTGTTTTTAATAAAAAAAATGTATTTGTATACAGAATATTGTATATAACGTAGATTATACACTTCTAAAATAAATTTGACAACGTTGACATTGGAACAGGATTAACAGAGGACGGTTTCAATTATTGATATGCCTATTTACTTGAGTTAGGTTGTTACTTATTTTTTAATTGGTGTATTGCATAAATGTTACTTAGAAAGTACACACAACCTATAACGTATGCTCAATTACGCAGCAGCCTTAGCTACTGCTGCTATTCCTACTCTTTCTGCTGCTGCTGATAATGTTATGATGTCAGTCAACACGTCTGTAGAATTATATACTATTTTTCGGACCTGAACTCATGGTGTGGAAACGAAGAGAATTCCAATACAGTTTCATCGGATTGCTATAAGTGATCGTCAGGCGAGACTAGGCATGGGGTCGAAAAGGAGTCCGACCCCCCACTCCGCCGCAGATGGAAGACATGCATCCCGATGTGAGACCGTTTATAGTAGCTAATTTAACTATTATTACCATGGCCAGTGAGACCGGCGGTCCCTCATCCCCCCACCCAATGCTTTACTCTTATGTATGGTTTGTTTCGTATTTCTCTTAACTGGAGAATGATATACATATATGTATATGTCATCCTTTACGTAATCACTTTTTTAACCTTTCCTGTGACGATGTTTATGTGTGTTGAATGCTCGTGTGTTGACGCCGAGGATGTTACTGAGACGGAATCTGACTACTCATTTCTCTTCTGTTCTGTACTCGCATAATACTAAAAACCAAATGTAACCGTTTGGTGATAAAGTAGAGTTTGTTAAAGTTGCACGTTACGGATACAGCTAGCACTATGATGTTATGTAGGTATCTAAGTAAATAAACCTCTTCAAGTTTAGTAAGTGGTTGTAATATGATGCCTGTGCTATTTATAAATAGCCGCCGGCCCATTGGGGTACGGGGTGAAAGAGGACAGTGAATTTGCACAACAAGTATCCGTACGGATGACAAGGGGCATCGGTGGGTTGCTGTGAAATCTCGTTTGTCCCCCTATGCTATAAAATGGTCTATTTAATAAAAGAAAACTATAGAATTTGGAGTGCGCATCTACAATGTCAATGCGCATGTCCGTCGCTGGTAGACGACACGATCCGTGTGCTCGTTTGTCCCCTTATACTGTAAATAAACAGAACTCTAGATAGGTTGAAGTACGGTCGAGCAATAAGAATGTAGTTTGTCCGCTCCAACGGCAATAAAATTAATAAATGTCGGCGCGTCGCACATCCGCGATTGCATCACGAGATGAGAAAAAAAAAAACAGCCAATGGAAAACGAATAGCAATCAGAGACGGACAAAGTGATCCCACACAATTAATATCTCAACGTTATTATGACCAGTTGTGCGATTATCTCGTGTACTTCCTTGAGATACAGGATACGGAGTGTAATCGTTATATGCGTCAAGAACAGGCGATTATACATTATAAACACGTCCCTTGCGCCCCGAGTCTCTAGAATGTTTGGTGTTGGAGTATCCCGATTTGGTGAACTGATCTAGCTAAGGCGGGGAGCCGATCCAAGCGGTCGTTGGCTCTTTTGTGGAGCCTTACGTCAACAACAACAATAACATAACTTCACGTCAGGTCCCTAATGGGGTTGGCAGTGAAAACGGAGTGCCACACATCACGACCCTTACATGCACGCCTTGCGTGGACGTGGAAAAGTCCACATTCGTGGCTCTCTTCATACAAACACGCCGGTTGCGAAGACTGCTGACACTACCTTCGGTCAGTACTCGATCAATCTCATCATGGTATGTCATTCTCATATCCGGTGGTGGATATCCTCTAGTTGCTGCTGGTAATGACGATCATACTTGCACGTGGGACTGTTGGGAAGCGGATTTCTCGGAATCAGCTAAAGAGTTTTAACTCGTAAGAGTTAGCGATATGAGCTAGCGATATGGGCTTTAACGACCGGGGTGCGTGGGCGGGTCCTCTCGCTCACCTGAGGTGAACTAATGTGACAATCTTGGTGTCGCATTTCGTGCGGTTTGTGAGTATTCGGTGGCACACATCCGCATATGTGCAGCGCGTCGGCATAGTAATTATATTTCAGATGTATATAAAATTACTAGAGACGGTGACCTTGAACTATTTTTCTTTACATGGGTAAGACACGTTGATTAATGGTCATGTTCTACATTCTATCTATCGATGTAAAATTGTCCCGTAGGGCTGACAGGTTTGGTGGACCAACCACCGCATTGGAAATGTTCATGACCCCGAGTGTAATAGAGGTCTTGAACTCGTCACGGGACTACAGCTATTGTGACTTAGCTATTTGAACAGAAAATTACGTAATTGTAAACATTTTTTTTTTAAATTTACTTATATAATTGTTATTGCTAATTGGCCAATATTTCATATTATCGAATTATTATTTTCTTTAACGATACAGGATTTTTGTTACATGTTGTATATAGCCAGATATTTATACTTACGTAAATAATATGCTCTCACTCAGTTGGTTGCTGTTAAATTACGAGTAGGTTCAACATATAATACTTAGTTGGAATCAAATTGTGGCACATAATTATGCTCAATTGTCTTTTACGTCTACATATCGTAAATAGATTTTTTGTTATATTAACAAAGTCTTGAGTTTGTTAGGCATGTCTATTAGTTTGAGAGCTGGTAGAAATTTTTGAGTAGGTATTTAATACAAGCTGAAATTTTTACCAATACTTGTCATAGAGGGTCGAACCGGCAGGTAGAATGTATCACTGACATGTTCTGGTTTTATTAGGATATTTATTTCTAATTGTAAAATACTTTCCTGTAAAAATATCAAATGGCCTCAAGTAGAAGTAGATCTTCTGATTATTTAAAAAGAAAAAAATTGCAAGCATCTGGCAAAGTAAAAGGCCTGTCTAAAATACTACTTATCTATATTCTCAACTCTTTGAAATTTATGAGTAAGATACAAACTTTTCAGAATACCAGATATGTTTTGATTAACGAAATTGTATCTTTGAAAATTTAAGGTTTAATTTTGTCATGCTACTCTCCAGCTGGTATTGCAGTTCTGTGTTTGGGTTCCTTATTTTCTACCACCTCCTGGCCTATGTTATTTCCGTGCCCACCAACCCTTGGACTATCTCACTTCTGACTTGCTAATCGTTCAATCAATACTATTTCTTTTAATTTCCCAATGTGTGATTGATTTGGCCTTGCCCTTTTATCCGCAAAGTTCAAAGACCGCTTACACAAAGATTAATTTGGGCGACTAAACAAGGATGTACAGTGTTTGATGTACGTGTATTGCGAGTGCTAGGTGCTGTGTCCGTCCAGCAGAGGTCGTTGTCGTTGCTTCGCAACTGTGCTCACGTGAGATTCCTGCAGCTGAGAAAGTGTTGTGATGCGCAATTTAACCGGAAGGAGGAGTGACTCAATTGGCTTAGTCAAGTGTTAACTAGATTAAGTAAATATGACTATATTTATGTCATATATTTTACTAGCTACGCTATGTGGTTTAATTTAAAAAAAAAAAACGCTTTATGGACTGAATTTCAGGTAATTCATACAAATTTTCAACACCCATTTTTGAAAATGTTATTCCTAAGGGGGTGAGCCCAAAAACGACAAAACAGGTTCGTAATGATTATAAACAGCCTTATTATTAAGTTTTAAGATGCTGTACAAAGTTTCAACCTCCATTATCATACGCTAAATCCTTCACTAACTTAGGACAAAATAAAAAAATATAGGTACTACTTTAATGGCTGACTGCTAGGCGACCGTTGTACCAAATGTTGTGTACAGCTCGCTTGACAGCCACTGGGGAGGGGGTCAATGGGATGTATAGGAGGTAGGTATATTGTATGATTTCAACATTTAACGTACAGCGTCCATTGCAACGCTCGCTGCTTTGTAGTATTACGCTAAACTGGCAGGCGGGGGTTATCAAGAGGTAGTGCCTTGCGGTATTGCAGCCGGTTTGGGCCTGTGGTGTACCTGTGGTGTGGTTCACACGACAACTATACTCTCGTGTTTCATGCGGCTTGCGATTAGCCGGATGGACCGGTAGGGAGACGGGGTGAAGTGGGGTAGCTCATCTCCATATTAAGATGCTAACGGGCCTCGGTACCTCTGTAAGTGACCAGGTTGCTCATTTGTCCTCTTATGGTATAAAAGAAAATATTGTTGCAAATTTGGCACAGGTGAAATTTTTGATGAGGAATATCATAATGCTTACTTTTCATTCCGAAAAAATTATTAATTTCGTTAAGATCGCGCGGTTGAAAACGCGGGGACAGCTAATCCTATCACAGAAGTCGTTTACATATCCTGTACCTATTACCCTTGCCCCTGACAGTAATCAATACTTTATCACGATAATGTAATAATCCTTTTATCTGTGTAACAATTGTGGAATGTAAAAGAAGCGATTTCGCTGATACAGCGTTATCTTCGAGGGCGAACGTTTCGTAAAATTTGCGACATCCTGTGGTCGTGAACGGAAACCATCCATTATTGACATGATATTGTGCTAGCGGAGTGAAGTGGGCTAATCAATTTGAATATCACCACGAGATTTAAAAAAAAACGACTTCAGATTTACCCCGATCTATGTAAAGATTGAAGTTTTTTTGGGCATCGAGTGGTTAAGTATTTACGCATGGCCACCGGCCCTGAGTGGGATCCGATGGATGTTTAGGACTAGCGGATGAAATGGATACACGCTGCCTGAAGGACCTGTTGGCTATAAGGCACCTCGGCAATTCGGGGCTAGGTTCATCATGATTCCTGGTCCCAGTGATATGGGTTGACATAAGCTGCGCGTAGCGCCTTTCTTATCTACGTGGCAGGCCGTGATCCACCTCTCTGGCCCGCCACGAGCACGATGTCCTTCTGGGACAGTACCGTCTCTCCGAAAGACGCCATCGCCTCATTCATTACGTTTACGTTTTACGTCATTACGTTTGATCGAGAGGTCTACCGTTTTTCATCGCCTCTTCTCTCTCGCTGGCGTACTCGTGGGAGCGCCTCGTACGACATATGCTCGCCCTGTGTTGTTCTTTCTTAAACCGGCGGCAAAAGACTGAACCGTACCCTCGTCTAGGCCTCACCGCTTCGAAGGAAATGACTAGGACCAAAGTTCCATTCTCCATCAAAGCATCAGTCCAAGGTACCTCAACGTCGGACTCGCTCTTGCGTGGGTCGCCTCTCCGATTGGCAGCGCTGCTCCCAGAAGGACGTTTCCTCTCAGCCTCGCGGAAGAGAAGGGTTTCGGTACTGTATACGTGAACTCATAGCACCCAATCGATCGATGCGGTTGACCAATAGGGTAAAAATAACTTCGGCTGGTCGCGCCACCTCCCTGGGAAGGTGACGGATCCGCAACACCACAGTCGCAGCCGATATTTCACATGACGGGCCGCAGAACCGGTCCTTGTGGGACACCGCGCTCGACTCACCTCCGCACGTAAGACCCCTCCCGGTTCTCATACACCACTTGTTCGAGTACAGGGAGGTATGCATTCAGCAGTGTTTCCAAATTCGTAGACTCCTAGAGGTATGCTCATCACTTTCCCTGAGTACGGTAGAGGCATGCTTTCATCATTGTGAGCAACCGAAAGCATTTCAGGGACAGGGGCTTGCACGTGAACTGATGTAGACTGGGCGTGCAATTTTTATCAAAAGCCGCATGAAATCACTAACGCACGCGAAATGTAGTTTTTCACAATTGTACTATAGTTTACACTCATCACTTTCAAAGTAGAGATCCATCCACTTAAATGAGATACCACTTAAATGAGATACCACTTAAATGAGATACCATTTAACTGAATTTATAATAATTGTTTGGAGTGTTTGGAGAGTAGTGTTTTAGTTTAGAGTTACGAGTTGACGTGTAAGTTATCATTTCGTATTACTTTAGTCGTAACATTGGTTACAATGTACAAACGAACGTTTGATCTTTATAAACCAAAGATAAAGCTAGGAAGCCGATATAATATCTTATCCCTTACATTTGACACGTGATAATGAACGAGTTATATTTACAGTGAGACACGAACCTTTAATAATAGCTTATAACATAAATGCTATGTAAATAATAGTAGTATAAATCAAAGTAATAGCATTTGAAATTAATTGTGTAGGATTACAAATGAAATGGAGCCTGAATGTCAGGGTCGGACATCCATAGGTGAATCTAGAAAACGAATATATTAAAAACTGGAATCAAGTAGAAATTGTGCTTAACTTTTCTACATTGGGCGATGGCGAGATGTGGTTCGGCTACACAACGTAACGGAGCTAAACATCGTACTTAGGTAGTATCAGTTTTTTTCCTGTCACACCGTAGAGTAGAATTGTTATAAATTAAATATGTCTAAAGTGTTTCACATTGTTTATATCTGGTCGTGATATTCAATGGAATAAGTATTTTTCATTATAGCATAGGGGGACAAACGAAAAATCCGAGCCTTTCTACGACTACCGACGCCCATGAACATCAGCATAATTGCTATGCCAATGCGCTGCCCTCCTTTTCACCTCCCGCCGTCCCAGTTGGCCACTACTACAAGTAATTATTTTAAGGCTATAGTGCTTTTATATCGATACACAAATTAAATATGTCGTAATAGTAAAAATAATTGGAAATAGTAACCCCTTAGTTTACGATTATCCAATATATTTCCCTACGGAGGTATCAGTAATTAGAAAATAGCAGAAACTTAATCTGTACATGTTATAAAAACAAGTCTCTATATGTATAATGTGTGATCGATATTATCAAAATTTCATGTACTGATTTTCATGTGGTTTTCACTCGTGGACAGAACGATTCTCGAGATCACCCTACTAATGTCATAAATGCGAGCTGCTAGTAGCGTGTAAAGGCAACAAGCCGGCCCCAGATATTTACAAGAAAAGACGGGACAGATGGCTAGTCGATTATAAAAATCGAAAATAGATTTGTTGATGAAAATTGTAAATTGGCAATCCGACACGACCGGAGAAAAGATAGGCGCAGGCGTGACTGCTTAAGGTGTTCTGCAAGACACGGGCGCGTAACACTGTAACAACTGTTGAAATTTGCGAATCTTGTGACTGTTATTAGGAAGAGGAAAATCCCAGTAACACTAGACCGAACCGGAACACGACCCCAGGACCACACGTCTGTGGTTGAACTTGTTTACCATTGGACTACGAGGCAGTCGTGCGTGATGGCATGAATAAATGGCAACACTCGAGGTGTTACCGTCTCGTAGTCTATGATTGTGCGGTTGGAACGGAAGTTTATGAGCATTTCGTTTGTTATTGAGTCAGGGGGCATTTAAACCCCAACCATGGTTCAAGCCTTGTCGTGGCGGTGGAGCTTAGTAGCCTGGGGTGATCCGAGACACCTTGGGCAATTGAACCGAGGAGGTGGAGGCTCTGTGTACCACTCCTATAAGAAGAGGGGACTAAAGAGTAGGAGGAAGAGTCGCTCTTTGTACATCTCTTATAAGAAAAGGGGACAAAGGATCAATAGGTGGCGGCGCATTTGCGCACGGGGCAAGGGGCGAGGATGGGAACCACACCCCATTGCGCTGTGTCAAAGCCGGTGGGGTTGTCCCTTAGTGTGTGACAACCCCATCTGTAGAGGTCGCGTCGGTCCATCTCGACTAGCCATCGAGGTGCCCTGATGAATTGTTGTTCCGGGGCACCTCATCAAAGGCGGCAAGGATGGCACTCGTGGTAGTTTTTATTGGTATTCGGCACTATAATGTGCCGCGAGCCCCACACACCATTGGACCCCACCCAAGGCTGGTGAAGGTACATAAGTACGCCAACACGGCAAGGCAACAGGTAGAAAATAACAAAAAAAAAAGAAAATAGAGGGGGGACACTAATAGGTTATTAACTAACAGATTACGTGTTGTGCCATGGAACTGCTCCACGCAGCACGTATCGATCATCTAACCTGTTGTCGCTGATAACAGTTATCAGTTGCTGATATAACTGATACTGTTATCAGCGACAGCGGGTTACGCGTGCATCCATCGGCCGGAAATAATTATCTTCGTACGTGTGATGTCACTAGATAACAAAACATCGTCAAAAATACAGACAAATGTACAACCTTTTTGAAGTCGGTTACAAACTCGTATAACAAAACGTAATAATAAATTATATGATTCCTGTTGGATACACAATGCCGCTTTACTACAAAATCAGATGTTCCTTTACATACAAATTTGTATTTATAGTACAAATATATTAAAAGGTTTTAGATATGTATGAACATTTCTAATTTCAAATATATTTAAAAAAAAAAAAATTACGTTTTTCAGTTTAAGGCTTAATTGAAGCATTGAAATGCAAATAATTGTACCGATAAGTTTAATCAATTCTTATTGATAATGCGCGGATCAATTCTATATTATAATAAAATATTCCATGCATTACCGTTTAACTATATTTTGACGAACCTAAAATCGTTTTCTTACACTAGATCATTTTCGTTATGGCCTACTTACTACATAGTACTTATTATATCTGGAACGTATTTATAGTTTCTTTCTATAGACACCTATGGAAATAAGCAGGGCCCGATCAACCATTAGGCAGGGTACGCAACTGCCTAGGGCCCCAGCATCGATGGGGCCCAGTGCATGCACGCACCAAGAACAAAAATAGTTTTATGGGACAAACATTTTATACCCCTCTAAATAATATTATTGTCGATAATGTGTTTTTAAAATAATGTATTAGAATAGGTAATTGAAGAAGTATTAAGCGACTTTATACCCAAAAGAAGTTACAAAAAGAGGCCCCGAGAAATCATTGCCTAGTGCCCTTGACATGTTTAATCCGGTTCTGGGTGGTCACCTGCTCGTTTGCCTTAGACACAATAAAAATACTGAATACAAAAAAATGTACACGTGTGTAGACGTCATGTTCAGACACAGATATTTGTCCGGTGTTAATTTTTTGCCATTACTTATTCACTTCCGAAGTGTTGTCGAATATATTACAATTAATTTACACATGCTTTGCTATACACGCGTTTCGAGACGTAGCCATGTCTGGTTCGTATTTTGTTACACAACTGAGTAGTTTTATTACAGTTTACACAATAACTTCTTGACGTAAAATTACTTTACTCGTGACNNNGGGTTAAGCTGATGAATGCATTACGGAAACGAGGCCAACGGAAGTTGATAGAGAGATTTAAGTTCTAAGTTTGTGAATATCGAGAGACGTATATTACTGTATTATGAGATTTCAGTTCAAGAAGAAAGTAATTAATTACTTTACAATTATATATGAAAAGTAATTAATAACTTTTCGTATATTACTGTAGGGGGAAAGAGAGAGAGGTGCGTGCACACATTCTCTTTCTCTCATACCCAACGTAATTACTACGTTTTGTATAAAAGTCTAAAGAAGTTTTACTTCGGTCACCTGGTCTACAGCACACTCGTATTTTTGTGTAAAAACGGCATCAACAGTAGGTCAATGGTTCATAAAGTAATATTTTCTTTGTTTCGCTGACTACAATGATAATTAAAATTGTACATGCAATGATATGTAGGTAAGTAAATTAATTGTATCTTTGTGGAAAGTTACGTGAGTTTTGAAAGAAGGTTGTTAATGCGAATTGCGGTAAGAACTAGGAGTTCACCGTTTTTGGAAGACTCCGGTCTTGTATGTGTTACAGGCCAGTTGTGGTGCGCTGTTGCTGACAGGCATGGGGCATCACAGTATTGGCCGCCGATGGTACTAGCTGGAGTGGTTATTCTCAAGCGGCTATGAAATATGAATCCAGTTATTTTTCATATAATCAAAGAAACTTCAATTTCGTATTCGTATTTCGTACGGAAATTCGTATTTCAACTTCCATTTCGGTCGTATTATGAACAAGACACTGAATAATTGTAAGTGAAATTGATAGTGACTGGATAATTTTCTACCCATATCCAGTAGTGGACGTTTTCTGGGCTCTGGCTGCTATTGATGATAATGATTCTTCTTGGGTTTTAGGTGCATATATTATATATATTAGCTGCTGCAGGTGATGGAGTAAAATCTCACCAGCTGCAGTCATGTGTAGCTGGATTCAGTGAGATTTTACTAAATGCGCGCTAGTCTTCAGTGTAAGTGGTTGCTATAGCTGACGTGAATTGTCCTGCAACGACCTGAAGGTATGTCTCGCTTACGCAGTGTCGGCGTAAGGTGGCAGGCTATCGCGTTTCGGCGAGGACTGCTGATTTATGCTATAAGAAAGTTGGGAAATTCCCCCCGATTAGGTTGCATTGCGATTACAATGCAACCTGTTTACAAAAGTTATTGCGGAAGAAGGATCCACCCGTCAGATCCGGCCGGTTCCTTCCGTCGGATGTGCACTAACCAAATCCGCATCCGATGTTAAAACATCCGTTAAATTGGAAACTTCATTTCCATATTGTAACAGAAATATCTATTTCTATAACACAATGTAAGAAAAGGAAGCCTTTTAATACCTATGTTGATATTACTTATTTCATTTTAGGTCCATGTTTTACATTTACAAACGAGAGGTCCCATTTCTTTATTGTTTGTTGTTAAGATTCATAAAAGTAACGAGATGGATTTTTTCGGTCCTGAACTTTTCTGTGGTGGGGAAGAGAAGCCCAATAAGTGCTGCCGTATTGGGTTTCTCTTCGCTTGCTCAAGGCCTCAGATCGCTATGAGTGCTCGGCTGGCAACGAGACCAATGAGCGTGTGCTTGTCTCTTGTAACTCCGATGCCAGTTTTTGTAGGTACTTGCTGTGTGCTTCACCGGCGTAAGATCTATTTTTTTTTTTGTATAATAATAATACATGTTTATCACATCACGTTAGTCTAGCCCTGTGGTAAGTATCGCGAGGACTTGTGTTACAGGTACTGGAAAACGGATACATATTTAATGCTGATACAGATTTAAGAGATTTTATATATTTAAGATTTTTATTATATAATACACAGATAAAGATCCGTGACCTAGGCGGGATTCGGACCCGCGACCTCTGGCGTAACACGCGGACAAACCGCCACGTTACCAACTGAGCCAGCCGGTTGTCAACCAATTCCAAGAGAACTGTATATATATATCTTAATGGTATGAAAGCTTATATTTATATTATTCTAGATTCTCTTCTACACCTATGCCATTTAAACCAAATCCGTTGAGTAGTTATGTAGAGCAACAAACATACATGCACAATTGTGGGTTTACGTGTAACATTACCAGGATTTGTATGTTAATCCTAGATGTCATGAAAATTCATACATGGAGGAGAGGAAAACATAATTTTCTCTAATTCGTGAAACGTAATGTAATGATAACACTTTAATTTTCTGTACTTTTATCATAATCTAAAGATTTATGTTAGATAAAATAGGTAATTAATTATCAAAGATAAAATATTAAGATAGAGCTATCTTAGAGTGCCTTAGTCTAACACGCATGTCTTGAACCATAAGCTCGAGCAGGTATATTCTTAAATTACTTTTTTTTTTTTTCGCCTGACCAACGTAAAATCTAGAGTTAGGTTTCTGGCAAGAAACGTCCTGAAATCGAATACACCTCTATTTTTGTGTTCGATTAAAATCCACTGAAAAGATTATCGATTGTTTTCCGGCGAATCAATCGATTGATAGAAGCAATCGAATCTATAGTGATCGATGTGGATATTAGACATTGTGGTCCTTTGGGTACTACACAGCAACATTCCATTTTCAAATAAACTTTTAACATTTCATTTTACAAATAAATTTGTAATGGAAGTAGATGAGATCACGGGCGTACACTAGCGAGCGGAAGGGTGACAGCTGGAGACCGCTGACCGGGCCAATTGAAGCAATTGCTAGAAGGAATCATATATCGCTCTACATGAACGGAACGACAGCGCGTGCTAGTTTAAGCCCCACACACGGTACGAATAATCTTTACGATGTTCATCACGAACGGATAAAACGTCTGTGTATGTTATTGTAAATGTCAAAAAAATTAATGTGTGTTTGTTATTCACGCACACATCCTCACGCTAATTCGCTAATGGGGTAGGCTGAGTGGACGGAGTGCCACTTATCACGATCCTAAGCTACATATTCATCTTCTTTGTTATTATTTCATGCAAAAGCTACTAGACGTATTTATATTCAAATGACGACCGGCTGGCTCAGTTGGTAACATGGCGGTTAGTTCGCGTGTTACACCAGACGTCGCGGGTTCGAACTCCGCCTAGGTCATGGATGTTTATATATGTATTACATGTATTTCTATAATACTAATCTTAAATATATTTCCGTTGTCTTGTACCTGTAATACAAGTCCTTACGGTACTTACCACAGGAATAAGGCTAACGTGGTGTGATATGTCCACAAATATTATTATATTATTATTATTACGCAATAAAATCCAAAAATATAAAAAATGGTATAACGTTAATATACTTTTTATTCCAAAGATATATTATAATAGCATACTTTAAGCGAGTTAAATCCAGATGGCGCAGTTACAGACATTTACTCGAACAAAGTAAACACTAAGTAGTAATACAAATCATATTATCATTTGCCAATTTTAAGTGCCAATTTCGTAGATCGTTCGAAACGACCTATCGTAAATACTAATCATGCCGTATATGAGGCCCTAGGACAGTAGACGCTTATTAAACAACTACTCCTTTACTTTACATTGTTGCAGACACGAACATCTCTTTTGAATGCCTCTTTTAACGACTTCATTAGGTCAATTATCTTTTACTATATAAATGTTACATAACTATTTTAAGAACAACTTTTTATTGATATATATAGTAGTGATCCACACCGGCTTCGCCCGTGAAAAGGGGTACGACGGCTACTGACGCCCATGGACATTCTCTTGATTGTTACGCAAATGTGTTGCACTCCTATCGTCCCACCCCAATCGGCCACCTGCTGCTCAGACGCTGCATGAAAGGCGACAACGACGCTTACAGTATCAAGTGACATATACGAAAACTTTCTGTTGAGTTTCCGAGTCCATCTTTCTGAAAATAAATGTTAGTAGAAAAATATTCTAGAAATTAACTATTGCATTTGACTATCGATATTTATAATAAAGATTACGACCTATGATAAATGAAAAATGAACTAGTATATCTACTCGACTTACGAGTCGTGGATGTACTAGCACACCTCTGCCTACCTCTACGGGGATAATAGGCGTGAAGATACTTTTGACTTTTTTTATAACTTAAGACTATTTTTTATACCGAAAAGAGATTATCCCTTGGGACACATTTTATGCTGCTGAAACCATTGGGCTCTGGATTAGTAATTGAATACACTCTTCTATTACTGCGTGAGTGACAGACTAGACAATGTAACTATCACGAGCATTTTAGCCTGTATGTTCTTTGAGGATTGTTCTGATTCCGGGAGGTCAAACAAGGCCCCCGCCATGGTTCAAGCCTTGTCGTGGCGGTGGGGCTTGGACCGAGGGGGACTAAGCCCCCTTCTTCTTATAAAAGGGGTTTGCACCCCTTTTTAATAGACCGGATTAAAGATCAGGAGGAGGAATCGCTCTCTGTACCCCTCTTATAAGAAGCAACAGGAGGTGGCGCTTTTGCGCACGGGGCAAGGGGCGAGGATGAGAACCTCAGGAAGACAACCCCACCGACTTTTGGACAGTGCAATGGTGTACTATCCCAAAGTTGGTGGGGTTGTCTTGTAGTGCGGGGCAAGCCCATCTGTGGAGGTGGAGTTGGTCCCCTAGCGAGGCTGACTAGCCGTACCCTGAAGATCTGTTGTTCCGGGGGACCTCACCAAGGGCGGCACTGATGACATTTGCATTGGTTTTTGTGGGTATTCGGCACTATCATGTGCCGCGAGTCCCACACACCACTGAACCCCGCCCAGGGCCGGTGAAGGCGCGTAAATGATTTTCCCCTCGTCAACAAAAAAAAAGGTCAATCAAGGCCAATCCAATTGCATCGAGGAGTGCAACAGGGGATGTTATTTCCATGGAACTGTTCACTAATTCGATGGTGCTATTCTCGAAGACGTAGACGAATACGTCTACCTCGGGCAACTATTGCAATTAGGTAGATATAACTTCGAGAAGGAAGCCGATAGAAGGACTCAGTTGGGTTGGGCGGCATTCCGTAAGCTTCGTCACATTCTCACGTCGCCTATACTGCAGAGCTTGAAGACGAAAGTCTTCAACCAATGCGTTCTCCCCGGGATGACCTACGGCGTCGAAACATGGCCTCTTAATTTTGGTCCGCAGGTTCGCGGTAGCTCAACGGCCTATGCTGGGTGTTTCTCTGTCCGACAGAATTCGTAACGAAGTCATAGGGCAGAGCACTAAAATATCCGATATCACCTGACAAATAGGCTCGCTGAAGTGGCAATGGGATGGTCACACACTCAGAAGAACAGATGGCAGATAGGCTAGTAAGGTTCTGGAGTGGAGGCCGCGTTTAGGAAAACGAAGTGTTGGTCGACCGTTCACCAGGTGGGAAGACGATCTCCGTGCAGTAGCCGGTCCGGGACAGATGCGAGTAGCAGGAGATCGGTCGTCTTGGCGTTCATTGAGAGAGGCCTATGTCCAGCAGTGGACCGATAACGGTTGATAATGATGATGACGAAGGAAGTGTTTCCCAATTGTCGCTTTCTCAGTGATTTATATCCTATGTTAAACATTAATATGTATTACTAGAAGCCCTTCGCAGATTCGACCGCCTACTTCACCCCAAAAATAAAACACTCTTTACGTCATTCTTAGCGGATGTCAGCACCCTAAAAGGAACCTTTCAAATTTCAAGGTGTGAGAGTTTCTGAGATTTCGTGATCAATCAGTGACTTGTAGATCGCTTTTATATTCACAGATGTCATTCAAGATATGTGGCACTTGGTTCACTCTCCCTAACCCACAAAGTACCACTGGCGTAAAGGTGTGTACTGTGTGCGTTTATGTTAAACAACGTCGTCGCAGAGATCTGTAACTGTTTTTTTTTTTCGAAGGGACCTAATACTGATTGGCGGCGCTTGTCCAGCCTTAACAATTCGAATGACTACGGAAGACTTTTTTGTCTTCAGGTTTAGGGAGACGATAGGGGGACAGACCCCCTCTTTTCCAGCAGACGGGAAGAGACAAACCGGAATTTTATTGTGAGCGTTACCCTATGGTAATTATTATTGGGACCGAAAAGGGGGAAACGGTCCCCCTCTCCACACTAGTGGGACGGCGCGCGCACGATGCCGTTTAATTTGTGGTGTCGTGGATAAGGATATCTGTAACTGTGTTAAGGATGTTGCGAAACAGAGGTCAACATAGTTGACATCTTCACCGTTGTGGAGATGGGCTACTTATGACTCCCATTAACAAGTGGCTATCGATTTTAGACGACGGTTGCCTTCATCAGATATGAGAAAAATGTTGTATTAGGAAGGGTAACTTATCAACGATAATTAAAGAACGCAGGATTAAAGAATGGGAGCACAAATATTATAATATCAAGCATATTTATGGATGTAGGCATTTGGAGCAAAAGTGGTTTGAGATATTTGGCAAATAGAATATAAATAGGTGTATAGATATAAGTAGACACTAAAGTAAGCGTCTCTCAGGACTAGCTCTAGCTTTTCCTGGTTTTGCTTTTATTTACGGCTTTTGTTTCAAGAGTAGTTGATTCAACGTCCGCCTATTAAACTTTGTCTTCTGGTAGGTAGTGTTGAATTAGGGAGAGGGAGGATTTTTTTCTATAATGACAATGCCTACAGCTGAAACAAGCTAAAAAACATGATATACCTGTAAGGATCGTGATATGTGGCAATCGGATCACTCTGCCACAAGACAAACGACGCGAATATTGCGTTAGGAATGAAACTTATGTAAATCAAATTTGCGCATGTAATTTTGTGTCTAGAAAACGACAGATGTTCGTTAAGTGGCGAGGATGACGCTAGCGCTGTAAAGCGGAAGGGTGGCGGACGGCGGTGTAGTCAATTGGCGCAATTGGCAGTAATTGTGGACGGAATGTCCGGGCGAGGCGCGCGACCCCCCCGCTCCGCCGGCCCGTCCACTCCATGCCGCCCGTCCACACGCACGAAACGCATCACACTTTGAATGATAGTAGCTAATATAATTGTTAGCTTGAACTAGCACCCGCATAAATATTTCAAAGAAGTAAAGGAAAGAAATAAAAAAATGAATTCAACATGGATTTGCTCACAACACAAAGACGAGACAAGAAGAACAAAGAAGAAGATAAAAGAAAAGGGAAAAAAATGGTCTAAGACAGAAGTAAAATAACATAAGGCCACAAGGCTAATAATAATACATTTAGGAGGCACAAGATCAGAAAAAGAGATAATATCAAGCGATGCATCACAGCAGAAGTGCTGCTGCTAGCTAGCTGATGTGGATGATGATACCGCCGCAGTATGACAGCTGTGGTGTAGTGTTGCGTACAGGTGAAGACTTTCCGGTGGCCCATTGGAAGGGAGGAGGAAAGGAGGTCAACACATTAGCGTAACCTTATGCGAATGTCTATGAGGTTAGGTAGTCATAAAATCGCTCTGACTGCTACTTTGCCTCTTTATATCATAAAAAAGGAACACTTGACAATGGCTACCGATGCTTATACAAAAAATAAATAAAAACAAATAAAAAAATATATACAAAAAATATTTTGTATATATTTGTATGAAATTGATAAGAATACTACAAAGGTTTTGGAATTGGGTTTAATTTTTGCTGTGACGCCTCGAGAAATCGCGTTTGAACAAATTATTTCCAATGCAGAGGATTGCCGATTGCCTGTATAAAAATAATATTAAGAAGGGAGATCGGAGGCCATAAGGCAGAATACATCGTCAAGACGAAGCTCCGTGCCAAAATTAAATAATCCTTTCGAACAGTACAAAGCGTTGCAAAACTTACGCAAAACACAGGTTATAAAGATCCTTCGCCCTGATAAAGGTAATACCACCGTAATAATGGATACGATAGACTACAATGACAAAGTTGAACGCCTTTTATCGGTTGCGTTCACTTACAAACAATGTCAAAACCGACCCAACTAACAGCGTCGTAAAAAGTACTAGTGATCTCATTAAAATACACCCCGAATCATTGAGTCTGGACGTTAAAAACCTAATCTTCGTGTGCAAAACCGCCGAAAATGTATGGGTTGCCGAGAAAACACACGTCTGGTGCTCCACTAGGTCCCATAGTGCGCCAAATTGATTCACCAATTTATAAATTGGCTCAACATGTGACGAAAGTCCTATCACCACTTGGTCTCACTAAAGTATTTACAAGGGATTCATACCACTTTTTCGAAGAGATACAATAATTACATCTCTATGACAATGAAACTATCATCAGTTTTGATGTACAGTCCCTATACATGCTACCAATAGAGGAGTGAAGGATAATAACCTACCATTGGAATATGCTGTCTGAATCTGCTATTAGAACACTGTCTCACGTCTGGCTATATGATGTGGAATCTTCAATTCTACAAACAAGTAGACGGAGTAGCGATGGGTTCGCCAGTATCCCCTGTAGTCGCAGATATCTTTATGGAGGACTCAGCGGAGGTTGCCCTTCGAACTTCACCTATAACACCAAGGTTCCACAAGAGGTATGTTGGTGATATTTTCAAAATTTTACCTAAGTATAAATTATTATTATACTATCTAAATAGTATAAACTGCAAAACAATTTTACAATGGAGTTAGAGGCAAATAATTCTTGAGCTTTCTTAGATGTTTTGATCATCCGTAATCCCAACAACACATTCAGTCATACAGCGTATAGATAACATACCCCATACTGATCGGTATCTAAACGGCAATTCTCATCACCATCCAACAAAGTCGTCTGCTGTGGGTAAATCTTTGTTTCAGAGAGCACGAGGCATCCGTGACAAGCAACACCTGGATACCGAACTTCAACCTGTCAAGCAAGTTCTGCGAGACAACAAGCTTCCTGTTCCCCATCTGCGCCACAGAAGCCGAGTGAAACCAGCCACTGTCGAGTGCTTACCTGCAATATTACCATATTTAATAGGGGTGACTGATAAAATTGGCTATATTCTCAAGCGAGCTTCAATAAAAACTTATTTTAAGCCGCCAAAGAAGATTAGACAGTTCTTACCATCAGTGAAATGCCATATCCCTCTGCAAAATGCAGGAGTATACAAGCTCGATTGTGATTCTCCTATATAGGTCACAGTAAAACATCTACAAAAACTCGCGTTAAAGAACATGAAGCCGATATGAAACAGCGACGTGGTACAAAATCTGCGGTCTGTGAGCATGCTGAAGTTGGCCCCTGCCATTACATTAGACTTGATAAACTGCAAACTAGGGAACACCGATTTCTTCCAAGGATGATCCGAGAGGCTATTGAAATTAAAAAACACCCAAATTTCAATAGAGAAGATGGCTGGGTTCTTCCCTCTGCTTGGGATCCAGTGGTGAATATAATCAAATCAAAAAGTAAACATAACACTTTAAGACAGCAAGATATAATAAGTACTGTTTGCGTTAATCGGAACAACTAAAATTATAATTCTTCGGATACTTTTAAAAACTTGGTACATCAAGACATCTGTCATCTCAGTCTACCCATGACCATGGTTGCTGTAAAGCTTCTGAAAAGTCGGGTTAGATAAATATTTTTAATAAACCGCGATAAAATCCATAAAAATAGTTTTATTGTAATGACTAACATTCGCGTAAACTTAAGACATCAATATATGCAAAAAATATCATTACGAATATGTACTTGGGATGCCCTTCTTCACCACAAACAGTCGGGTTTACGTCGGAGGTATGGACAGACTGATCGAAGTTGACAGCGAAGATATCACTTCACGCAGGTAGAAGTACGCAATGAGAGACCTGTCTATAATAATTTCAACGGCCGTACTTACAGGACCTCAGTGTTTGTGTGGTCCTGCGGTAATCGAATATCTAGTGTCGCGTTTCGTGTGGTTTGTGAGTAGTCGGTGGCCCGTTGCATAGTAATTCCGTGGATGTTCATGGGTGTCGGTAGTCGTAAAAACGCTCCGATATCGCGTGTGCCCCCCTATTAAAAAAAATACAAATTTGTGATTCAAGATGTACGTATGTACCTCGGATAGCACTACATTAATTAGTAGGTAGCTCAAACAAGAAAAAAAAAAACAGTTTAAGACACTACAAACACCTTATGTCTTGGAGAGCACTTCATTCGCTCACATATTTTTTGTAATTTGCAAGCATCGTAATTAGAATTGAACCTTCATTAAGAGTTATTTGCACTCCCTCCTAACATAACTTATAAACCATCGTGTAGACGTTTATGGTCGTGGTTAAAGTCGATGGCTTGGTGATTATGTTATTGGCGATAAAACAGAAAACGAACACAGAGATTTGTACATTAGTAGACATAGAGTAAGATATATGACTGTTAGGAAACTATTGAGTGGGCTTTAATTGAAATGTAATTATAATTATACTTACCTATCTTTACTTCAGATATCTCCGTTGGGGATAATTTAGCAAAATATATCGACGAAGAGAGTATGGGGTTTGTTGTCCATTTTCATATAGAAATGCTCTATAGAGCCTGTGTAGGGATTCGAATATCATCCGTAAAAAAGTGACCGACTCCATGTTGTACAAGTGCAGATTTTTTTTATTTGCAAAATATTATTTGCGATATATACACTATAAACATAATGTTAAAAACTTAAAATATCATTTACAAGGAATGTTATTTTTTTCTTCATAACAGAACTGCATATGTGCAATAATGTAGTCAACAGCAAGTTATTACTACGTATAACTAAGACACGTACATGTAGGTAGCTGGTGCCTAGAACATTTGTTGGGCTCAAACAAGTATGTAATGTTACGACCGTCCACGGGTAATTTTTACATAAAAACCGCAATTACACTTTATTCAACTGATATAGTTACTTCCTATGCTTTGTGATGTAATGATATAATTGGCCAATGCAAAAACATACACTACATAAGCTGTAAAATAAAAAAAAAAACACTGAGAGCTAAATGTTTAAAAATAGGATATTTACAAGTGCAAAATGCATCGTCGTTTATAACGCAACGTAAAATTGCAATAGTTTGCACAGTTTTATCGTTTACTACATGCATCTGTGAGTTGTATATTTGATCGAAGATTTGTACTCTACTAATTTAATCCTATTTAGTTTACACGGATTTTCTATATCATCAACTGTGCTTATTTTTTAATTACTCGTCATTGTCTCGACATCAGCTGCGCAGTACTGCACGGAGCACCTGGGCGGCTCTACACTCTAGAGCATTTTTATTGGCCATCCACGTTAATTGTTTGCTTATATATACAAATAGGACAAAATCAAGAGCACATGTCCTGCATTGCACTCGCTCACATCAAAATCCGACGAAAACATAGCTACCCGCTATATTTTCGGCGGGTTTGGAGAGGAGCTTGCCTGCTCCTCTCAGGCAACATGCCTGAATTATAACTATGCGTAATTCTATCGGCTTGTATGCACCTCTATACTATAAAAGAAAAAAAAAAGAAGTAGAGTGAAATGATTTGTGGATAACATATGCTTAGTTTAACATCAACAATATTACCCTATAAGTATATACATGGACTAGTTGTTATGAAGATGCGTTGCCTTCCTCTTTCCTCCTTCCCTTCTATGGGTCACCGGCTACACACAAAACGAATGAAATGCGACAGCATAGCTGTCAATTTGCGACGATATCATGTGAGCGAGAGATAATTCCCCGGTCGTGCCGGCTCAATGGCGCTTTGGAAATCTGTTCCGCCGCTAATGAATTTATGAGGAGAACATGTAAATGTGTTTGTCTTCCGAAAACGACTCTCAGTCCTAACAGTCTCCCCTGGTCAGACCAGATCCGCACCAGTCCCAATATAAAAGTATCTCGATCCATACAAAAATCGCAGAATTTGGAATAAGTGGAGGAATATCACCAGAGTGAAGGTTCTTAGATGATTGATGGTCACGACCCCAAACATTAGGGAATTGACGTAAAAAAAAAGACAGGGAGAGAGAGATAAAATATACGACACATGGAACTCATTCCCAGTTCGTGTGGTACATTTGAAATCCCAGTATTATTCAAATTTTTAACATCAGTCCGAGAGCCTCAGAGAGGTCTTTAAGCCTGCACGGTGCGCCTCGTTTCTGTCCGGTCGAGTCAGACAGCTAACACANCATATACGTCAGTGATGTATCGAAATCGGTAGAATACGAGTGGATGTCTAGCAAAAGGTAGAGCGATGCTGATCGCAGTGGAATTACGGCACGACCGGGAGGTACTTTTCGCTCACATGATACCGGCGTAAAGTGACATCTTAGGTGTCGCGTTTGTGAGTTACCGTTTGGAAAGGAGCGCAACGCAACGGCGTAGTAACTATATGGATGTTCATGGACGTAGGTAATCGAAAGATGCTATGATTACTCGTTTGCCACCTTATAATAAATAAAAAAAGACTGACAGACATTCTGGTGTATGTTGGTATACACTGAATTGTCATAAATGTAATTATTGTTGAAGAACGCAAGTAAGATTTGACCCAATTAATCTTGATAACGATATCTCCGCAGTCCGCTGTAGATGTCCTTACCGAGAGAGCCACCAGAATTAATACGAACATATGTGTGGGAACAAATTTTCTTTGTACGGTGCGCTCTTCACTTAGATGAGCTACCAGGGTAGGTAGCTCATATACATGAAGTGGTGAAATTATTTTCGTAATTTTTATTTTTCTGGATTAAATGACCAGCGAAGTGTGGAGAGGAACCTTTTGTTCATTACCGAGAGTCATCCGCAGAGCCATAGATAACACAAATACGTTACTCTCCTTCGCCTCTTTATTATATTATCTCTATGAACTTGTAGCCCAACGATATCGAAATAAAGTTAAGGGATTGCCTATCCTGCCAAATGATGTTGCCAGTTTTATCTCTAAAATATGTCAGAAGTTTTAATAATACTTTAAGACTTACGCATTTGTCACACATTTTGTAGTTAACTAAACGGGTTTTAATACGACAAATATCTAGTCTTGCCATAAATATTATAACAAAGAAGAGATTTTTTTTTAATTGTAAGCAACATTTATTACTTTTACCGTGTGTTAGTTTGAAACACAGATATAAAACATTTAAAAGTAAAAAAAATATTACATTTGAATTTGATATCTGTCATTTTCATACGATTGTTCAATGTGTTTTCTCATTTTGGCGCCAATACATTGTACAGTATTTATGGCCAGACTAAGTACTTATTAAAAGGTACCGACGACTAAATACACTTACTCGACGTTTTGTTCCGGTTACACCAGCCGTGGTCACAAGCTTACGGTGTAATCCGGCCATGTTAGAACTTATCATGGGAAAACCCGTAAAATAATTACAAAATCGGAAGACTTGTTGACGTTTGTAAATGTTAAATCGCATACTAAATAGATACATAACGAACCTAGCTAAAGCAGAAGACGTAAACCAGTATTTCATAACATCACAATTAGGCATTTAGAGCTAATTATGAAAGTCGAAATGTGTTGTCGTTAAATGTTTTGTAATTCAAGAGTATTTGCCAGTTAATAATGCATATAGTCACGATCAGCGCGCACGAGTTGCGCAGGGCGACGCGGAAGTCGCACACACTTCCGCATGCCGCCATCTTGGCTACCTACTTGCAAGATTCGCGGCTTGATCTTAACTGCTCAACAACTGACGTATTTAACTGCAGCCAATGCGGGAATATACACAAGTAAATGCGATTTGTTGTTTTCTTACAACGCGGGAATATACCTCAACAACAAAAATGTAGTATTCTTACACGAGAATACTTACACATGGACGACAAAATGTATTTTGGTATTTGCCAATTTACGACAATACGGAAGTATAAACAATTTGTTGTGTGTCTTGTCGTTTTCTTACAATAGAGGAATATAAACAACATGCGGTAAAATTTATTGGCCGTTAATTTATCGAGAAGATGTTAATCATTCAACTAATAAGTTGGATTATTACAATTCATATTGTAGGGTCATAAGGTCCACGCTATTGCTATAAATATTAACGTTTTGTATCGAAAGCGGATCTAGACAAGTTTACTTCCTTATCAAGTTTATATCAACAAGAGTGCCGTCATCATATCATAGAGACAATACAGATAGAACAGGGAAGTCCTAAAACGCGTCCAGCTAAGTCTAAAGGAAAGCAAATGTGGTTTACTATCTGTCTCTATTTTTTCCTGCATTCGTTCTACGCGTTCGTCATCCTTTCCCCTCCCCCCCCATATCAAATGGGTGGGAGGGGAGATTGGATATGGCCTTGGCTATAGGTATATTAAATTTGTGTGGTAAAAGTAGGTAAAATATATGTATACCTGCTGTACTTACCATGAGAGGTATCTAATTTAGGTATGTACCGTACCGTTAGATTAGCGGACGGGTCATGACTAACGTGTCCCTTTTCTCATGTCATGTCCAATACTGATTACACAAAAAGTATGCGTACCTATCAGTAAAAAAATATCGACTAATTAGTAAATAAACGCGTGATTAAATCAATGTTTAACTACTAGTTATGCATAGATTTTTAAGCAAATATAATGCAAAAGCAGATTGGGGTTGGGCCAAATAAGCGGTAATAAGTATACATTTGTTTGGCGTTTCCTACCGTTCAGTCGTTTTAAGTGGCGGACAGAATATATTTAATTAGAGGTTAGTATCAAACCATACAGGTATCAAACCATACAATTACTAATATTTGCTACCATAACTTCCAAATAAGCTAAGAAAAATTTAGTCAGTCGTAATTGGAATCGACATAATCGATTCGCGTTAATTATCGAAATCCATAAATCACAATTGCTTGCGCAATAAATGAAGTAATTTACATCTGCTTTACAAATTGCAAGTTGTGCGCACATAAGACACTCTTTCAAATCTAGTTTTTGTTCGAACGCCTTAATCTCTGGAACTACTGGCCCGAATTGAAAAATTCTTTTTGCGTTAAATAGTCCATCTATCGAGGAAAGTTACAGGCTTATACCACGACGCTGCGACTAATAGGACCGGAGGTACGCGGGTGAAACCACGGGGTGATGCTAGTTAAAGAATAAAAGGTGGAACAAAAAGAGACGACCCAGTTTCCAGACCGGTTGTGCGAGATCGGGTGTGCACCGTTGCACATATTACGTGTTAGAAGATGAGGTTACACTAACGGAACATGCCGATGTGAATTTTCTCGCCCTAATAGGTTTTTGCGTTGTTTTTCCGATTTAGTAACGATGTAACTTGTGCAACGATTGCTTGTTCAGGCTTAAAGATTAATTATGTTACAACATCGCTTTGTAAATTGGCACACGACTAGGGGGCAGAGCCATGCTGTACTGCAGACTCGCTGGCATGACGGCGCCGTAAAGTAACAGCTTCGTTGTCGTACAACGTACAATAAAGTAACAGTCGCGTTTCGTGTGGTTTGTTAGAACCCGCCCCGGTTACGGGTACCGGTACGGATCACCATTGAAGGGGAGTAAAGGAGGACAAAGAGTCTACCTGATTTTATTATGCTGATGTTTATGGACGTCGATAGTAGTCAAATGGTTCCGATTTCCCTTTTGCCCCCCTGCCTATATTATACAAAAAAAATGCTGCCACTTTTCCTGAGGGTTGTTAGTAGCCGATGGCCCATTGGGGAAAAGGAGGAAAGGAGCAGCATCTATCTGCATAGCAATAATGCGGATATCTATGGGCGTCGGAAGCCATCGGAACACTCCCGACTGTTCATATGTCCGCCTAGAATATAAAAATAAGCACACAACGCAATACCACAGTGACTCTGGCGTTAAGTGATACATAATCATATTTTGTAGTCGTGCAGTTGCTCCAAGTTTCGTAACTCCAGCTAAAGCCGGGCTTAGGTAACTTCCGATAAGAGGAGACGAATGAGTGGTGGCGAGGCATGTTGTGGCGAAACACGGCTATTTATAGAATGACCACATTTACTAACATTTACTTTTACTTATGTGTTATTACATTTTAAACTGTACATATTACTACAATAATAAGTAATCTATCCTAATAATAGCAAGCTGAAGTCTTTGTTGGGTCTTTCTCAGGAAATACTGGCCGGAATTGAAAAAAATTTTTTTTGTGTTGAATAGTTCATTTATCGATGCTATGGGTTTACATCAAGACGCTACGACTAATAAATAGGCCCGGAGTTACGCTGGTGAATCCGCAGGATGAAGCTAACAAGTAATAAGATGTTTTAAATAATAGGGCGGCGTTAATTATGTCTTAGGTTCATACATTAAATGCCAGCGACCTTTTACACGTTTACCTAAAACGAATTGGTCGAAGTTAACGGCCGTTTCCTATATTCTGATCCATGCTTATGGCTACTGCGGACATGATTTTGATATAGGTTCTATACGAAATATGTAAAATTCTATCTCCAGTAGTGAAATTCATGGATAGGTGGCTTAAAGAAAACGACAGTTGTGTACGGGCACCGTAAAGTATCTGTAACTACTAATGTCAAAAATGTGTTATTGGCGTGGTTAAATGTGGCGCTCCATACTCTCTACCTACCCCGTTTGGAAACTGGCGCCAGTTTGGATTGTTGCAGTGTTATAATGGGGACGAGGTTGTCTCATAGAACTCGTTAATCGTAGTAACTACTGGTCCCATTTGGAAAATTCTTTCAGTATTGGATGAATACATGGTATTACATTATGCAATTCCATTATTGGTGAGAGATATGGTTGGCAATGAAATGAAAATACTTGAAGAAAAGTTTAAGTCTTTAAACGAACCCGTTTCATTATTTCACAATGATTTCTATCACACCGTTTTACGCTAAAGCAATAGTAAGATTTCAATCGTCCAGTACTCTCTACTCCTCGAGTTCATCGTGCGATTGTTGATAGGATAAATCAGCCATAAAAGGATCATAGGGGTGGGAGCCAAGGCAGACACGGCTACGTAATGCCTCAGCACTTCCTGAAGGTGGCGCAAGCGGGCGTGCGAATGTCGGCCGGCGAGCATTTCGCGCCACTTTCGTAATCCGTTGCGTGGTGCGACCGCCGACCGGCTGCCTCGCCTGGGCCGCAGGAAGTAAAAGTTCGAAGGTAAGAAAGTAGGTCTCCAATGTAATTGGCAACTCGCCTGCATACTGATGTCGGTATAAATAGGCTGGCACCTGTGGCTGGTTATGTCAGGATATTATCAAAATACCCGCAAAGGTTTCAGTTGAAAAATATATACGGATGTTATAAAGCTAAGTAAGCAAGGTGTACTGCCATGCTGCATGGCGGCCGAATTGGGCCGGCACGACCGGGGTATTCTCGTTCACTTAAGAGGACCATAAACTGACAGCTACACTGAAGCATTTTGTGCAGTTTGTTAGTAGCCGGTGGCCCATTAAGGGGAGAGGGGAGGTGGGCATCAGATCTGCATGACTGCATGCTCGTTTGCCCTCCTATACTATAAAATGCCTAAACACTATAAAAATGCACCCAAAGTTATGCCGTGGAAGCAAAGATAACCCCAATACAAGCTGAGTTGGCCTTATCTTCCCTTCCACCTATTCCAGTACAGCTTCATCGGATTGCCATGAGTGCTCGTCGGGCGACAAGACTAGGTTTGGGGGCGAAAAGGGGTCCGAACCCACACTTTCCCGCAGATGGGGGGGATGCATCCCGATATGAGAAGTTTTAATATAATAGCTGATTCAACTATTATTATCGTGACCAGTGAGACCGCGGGCTTCATCCCCCGAATCTGACGTTGAAGGCACAGTAACGCTGGATAAGAAAGTTTTCAGAGTTTCAAGACACCGTGCGGTACCGGAATGTTACAGTCTATCCTAGGCCAATGTGCGGAATAGGGAAAGCCTGGGCGGATATATGTAATCTGAACCCGCGTAAGGATTACGAACACCCCATTGTAGAACCATACCCTACTATAAACCTCACTGAAACCCTTCGTAGTCATTCGAACTGTTAAGGCTGGACAAGCGCCGCCAATCAGTAGTAGGTCCCTCCGAAAAAAAAAGAAAAAAAAACTGAAACCCTCAATCGCGTTCTTTTTCTAAAGGAAAGACTAAGACGAACTAAGAGGAGAGGCTAAGCGTAATTTTGTGCTAATTTAAACCTTGTTGGCTGTAGTTATTAACACCTGTTTACACTGATATATACGAGTTCATATGTACTAGCGGACTCGGTAAACGTTCTTTTGCCGGGTTGTGCGTACAGGCCTTATCACCTAGGGGTGTGAAGAATAGATAGAAGCCGATGACTATATGTGTTAAGCCAGACTTAGTATCTTTGAAACTATATTCAAAGTGTTACACTTTATTTGTTTCAATATAAAAACAGAAATAAAAAACAGTGTTTAAAACACTTTTTTCGACTTATTAATACTAAAATACCGGCCCGGCGATATACCTGCTATAACCTGTGCGGCTTTATATTTTATCAGTTACGACAACATCTTTGCCAGACTACAGTTGACACAGCACCAGGAACACAAACATCTCGCTTACAGTCCAGTCGGCAAGATCTAGTGTTACACACGACAGCATCAAAAAACAACGGATTCGAAGCTGTAACGTGATCTTAAACAATAACATTGTTATCAAAGATGGAAAGATATGGGATATGTGTTCTTTAGTCATTTTCGTAGCACTATGGATTTTCATACGTTTACTTAGGTTATGTTTGTTAAATTAGAAATTCATTTTCTTATAGCTAGCCTGCCAAGCTGATCACGTTTTAAACGCAGGCATCGATCACTGGATACAGTTCCATAAACCGAAGGTCCTTTCCACCGACCGTCAGTACTACCTCAGGATGGTTCGTGAAGCTATAGAAATAAAAATCATATAATTTTCAACCGAGAGGATGGTTTCAAATTATCCGCATCGTGGAACCCAGTGATAAATAAAATCCAAATCGGGGTTTACAGTCGGATCCTGTGGCAGATAACGTGAGTGTTGTGTGCCGATACATTTCGAAAAGTAAAAAACGATCGGACGACATGGGGGTATCCACCCTCTCATTCTCATTCGTAATGAGGGTAATTGTTGCATCGATCCTGCGTCTCAGCAGCTGTCATCACTTCACGTCAGTCGGCTCGTTGAAGACTCCGACGCCCATAGACTAAATTTTATATACCAACATTATTCTACCTCCTCCTCCCCTCTAATGGGCCACCGGAAACTCGTAAAAAACAAGGAAAGCACCAGCATACTAGTTACCATACGGCGGTGTGGGATTGTACCTATTCAATTTGGCTGCAATGCACTATTTCTTACAAATTTGTTCAGTGAATTGCCAATGTACAATGTATTTTCTTTTCGAAAGAATTTCACACTGACGGCAATTTCAATTTGGACAACATTTCGGACTAGCAAAGATTTTTCTGTCTTCTTATTTAGAGAGACGATGTGTAGACAGACCCAACTCTCTTCCCGCATGTGGGAAGAGATTTTGCGGTTAGTTTTTGAACGTACCCTCCGTCCAACATTGCGTATCTATGTGTGGGACGGTTCTTAATCTTAAGCAGCACTGATTCGTGTGGGACGACCAAGAATCTTCAGGCCAACGGGCAACGACGATCAATCATTTAAAACGTCACATTCTGTTCCACAAATTCACACAGTAACAGCGATACTTCGAATACGAAATGTCAAGTCAAATTTGATATTCCGGTGATTATTTCGTAATAAGAGATAAAAAGCAGTCGGGTGTACTACGTAGTTTCAGCTCCTTAAAAGCGGTATCGGAGGCCTTATCGGATTACTCCGTTGTCGAGTGTCGAGGTAAACACTTCAATTAAATTATTATGCGATTGAGTCCCGTTTACAGTATAAAAATATGAATACAGATCTTGAAAGCTGAAGACATTTTATAATCTTATTGATGTGTGTTTTGTTTTCTCTTCTCAATATTCTCTTTTTTTCTTCTGTTCATCATAACTACGAATGCCTAATACATTTTATCGGTCATGACCCCACTCACAAAAATCACCACCGAGGAATTAAATTAACTACTTGTAGCGCGCGAACTGTCCCCATCGTTAGAGCAGGGGTAGAGGGCCCAAGGGCCCCAGCAACCATGATAATAATAGTTGAATTGGTAATAAATTATAACTATTATATCGCGATGTCTCTCCCATCTGCAGGGTTGGTCGTCCTTTAAAATCCCAAACTTATTCACCGCACTCATAGCAATCTCATGAAGCTGTATTAAGCTTCTCATCGTTTCCTACTACAGGTTCAGGTCAAAAATAATATACCCAAGTATATACGAGGGTGGATCTAAAAGTTCTAAGCCCGACCAAGAAAATGAAAGAAAAGTGGATCTAAATTTATTTTTATTTTTCGACATTGTCTTCATCTAGTTCAGCACACTTCTTCCACCTGACCTGCAACTTGTTTATCAAATTTAAAAAAAAGATTCCGGAAGGTCGGCGAAATAATCGTTTACTGCGACTATCACCTCATCTTTAGGCGAAAATTTCGAGCCACACAAATGTTTTTTTAAATTTGGAAATAAATGATAATCCGAGGGGGCTAAATCCGGCGAATAAGGAGAGTAGGGGCAGCAATTCGTAGCCACAATCATGGATTACAGACATTGTTTCAACCGAAGTGTGAATAATCTACAAAAATAATACCCTTCGCATCCCAAAAAAGAGAAGCCATGACTTTGTTAGTCGACAAAACTACCTTAGCCTTTTTCGGTGTAGGAGAGTCTGATCTTTTCCACTGTTTGGATTGTTGCTTTGATTCAGGAGTATGATGGTGAACCCAGCTTTTATCCATGGTAACAAATCTAGACAAAAAGTCCTCGGGATTAGTCTGAGAAAGTTCCAAACAGTCTCGCGAAATTGTGTATCGAACTCGTTTTTGTTCAGCTGAAAGCAACCTCGGGACCCAGCGAGCAGAAACCTTATGGAACCCCAACTCTTCCGTTATTATGTGTTGCACCGGGCCATAACTAATGTTTGTTATCTCAGCTATCTTACCAATGGTCAAACGTCGGTCACCCAGTACGAGATCACAAATTTTATCGATGTTTTCTTTCGTGGTTGAGGATGTAGGCCTTCCACTCCTAGGATCATCTTTAATGCTCTCACGACCGCGCTTGCACTCAGCTACCCACTTCTTGACACTGGAATACGATAGAGCAGACTCCCCCAAAGTGCTCACCATATCTTGATGGATTGTCTTTTGGTGATAGGCCTTTTTTATTGAGGTACTTAATGACTGCATGGTGTTCAATTTTCTAAATTATTGAAAATTGCGTCAGATTGCTTCAAACAAATAATCACAGAAAATTTATATTGTGCAGTATCGGAATGAAACTGCGCACAATAAATCAATATGACACATACTAACAAATGACGGTAGATTTAGAAAGGTATCATAGCTCCATGTAGGTTAGGCCACCAACTTTTAGATCCTCCCTAGTATATATGAGCTCGTAAAGACATGAAACTGCCAAGTGTCGACAATTCCGGGCATGTCCCAGTACCTATCATTTTTATTTTTGACGCGGAGAAACGCATTTACGCTCCTTCACCGGCCCTGGGTGGGGTCCGGTGGTGTGTGGGGCTCGCGGCACATTATGGGGCCGAATACCCACAAAATCCACCGCGAGTGCCATCCGTGCCGCCTTTGGTGAGGTGCCCCGGAACAACAAAACATCAGGGCACCTCGACGGCTAGTCAGCCCCCCAAAGGGAACCCATTTCTACGGATGGGGTTGCCCCGCATCACAGGACACCACCGACTTTGGGAGAGTGCATGGGATGACGTTCCCACCCTCGCCAGCTTTTTTCTTTTGTCCCCTCTTCTTGTAAAAGGGCTACAAAGAGCGGCTCATCCTCCTACTCTTTAGTCCCCTCTTCTTATAAGACGGTCACAAGGAGCCGCCACCCCCTCGGTTCAATTGGCTTCGCCTAAGGTGTCTCGAATCACCCTATGCTACTGAACCCCACCGCTACGACAAGGCTTGAACCATGGTGGGGACCTAGTACCTACCTACGTTATGCAGCTATATCGTACAGTACATTTCATAGAACAGATAGGTGCAATACTCCATATCATGCGAGACTGTAACGTTTAGTAACAGTGTTGCCTGTTTAGAAGGACCAATAGCACGTATGTTACGTACTAGTTTGTATGACATAAGTTGCGTAGGCGCAGCGATAGCTGTCCCAATCCGGCTTTACAGCGCTTGATGTATGACCCGTTCGAATTAATTGGGTAACTGGCTCTTATGATGTCACATTCATAGTCGTGTTTCGTCCTTTTTTTTTTCTTTTTCTACAATCGTTCTTTATCGATACCGAGATCCTTGGGCGAATACGAGGTTGGCTGTAGCCCAGAGAAATGCCAAATTATCTCGTACGGGTTGTATGCAGCGAACGTTCTAAACTGGAACAATGCTTGGAAATTTTGTCAACCAGTTTGTACTTTGTACCCATTTTAAATTAAGAAACACAAATCGCGTATTCGAATTTCGTATGCGTTTATTTATATTCGGAAGCGTACGTTAATTTTTATTTCGTTCCAATTATTTTCGAAATAGAAATAATGAAATTGTCTGTTGCACTCGCGATTTATTTTGCAGTCCTTGGTTTGAATATGTACAGTTGACCTACTCACATTCATATCGGCGTATTTTTATATCTAGGAGGCCAAATAAGTTATGAGTATTTTGTTGAAGATCCAGGCGTTATGTGAATGAATTGTTCTCTCCACCACATGCATTAAACTATCTGGCAACACACAATCACTTACGTAGTGCCCCGCCCTCCTATCATTTTGAGAAGATCTACAATTCCTGGTCGTGCCTGCTCAATTAGGCTACCATGCAGCAAGTTTCTTTTACATCATAAGGTGGCAAACGAGAAATCGGAGCCTATTGATGACTATCGACGCAGATGGACATTCGCATGATGGTTACGCGCGATTCCTCCTCCTGATCTTTAAGCCCTCTCTTCTTATAAGAGGGGTGCAAAGATCCCCCTCGGTTCAATTGGCTTCGCCTGGGTTCACCCCAGGCTACTAAGCCCCACCGCCACGACAAGGCTCGAACCATGGTGGGGATGCACCATCTCCTATGCAGCATGGCACTACCTCTTCCGAAAATGTCGATGCCATTTACAAAAATTGTGAGTATCATCTTAATTATAAGAGCAAAGTTATCTTTTAGTAATAGATAGTTTCATGCTGCAAAGTAACCGTTTGGTCCAGTACGACCTTGAAGATACATCTCGCTCACATGATACCTTCTAAAGTCATAGCTATGCTGTCAATTTTCGTGCAGTTTTGAGTTGCCCATGGCCCATTTTGATGGGAAGGAGTCCATATGTTAATGGGTATCGGTCACCAAAAGACATTGCACACTTGAACGTTGATCGTACGAACTTCACGATGTTACCAAACGATGATTACAACTTTAAAAACATTACTATAATGATACAGTGTTACAGCGTAGGTTATTAATTATTATAGAAGACGGATAAATGATAATTATAATTACTTCCGCCTGTAAAGGTTTCTGTGGTGAGTAACTTCATCATAATACATATTATGTGAATATTCTTATGTTGGTGACGTCATTCGATATTTAAAAAAAAGGTTGGTAACATCTGATACAAGATTCGTGTGTTTGCTTGGTTATACACATTTATGTCATATGCATTATATTCTTCAATTTCCCACGACGGTTCAAAATTTATAAATTTTACAAATGCGAATTTATTTAGAGAGGAAACGGATAGATTGGCCAAATACCGGGCATCCAGACATCTTCCCAGCCGTTTAGCCGGATATCTGGTCATCCTTCTAGCCGGATATACGGATATCCGGGCATTCCATAGACGGATATCTTGTTATTAGGAATGCCGCAAGTGAGAGAAAAATGTATCTATACTACTAATAATTTAATGCTGAAGAATTTGTTCGTTTTGAACGCGCTGATTCCCAGGAATTACTAGCCCGAATTGAAAAAAAAATATTTGTGCTGAATAGTCCACTTATCAGGAATGGCTATAGGCTATATACCATGACGTTACGACTAACAGGACTGGAGTTACGTTGGTGAAATCGCGGGCTGATGCTACTATAGATAATATGAAGTATAGACAGTTAGCAACATATGAAGACATACGAAGGTATAATAACTTGAAAATTGTACATGACGGAGATATTTGAATTATCTCAAGGCTTTTATGCTTATCATATTCATAATTTATTACAATAAATAATATTTAAAAAAAAAATTGGGATGTAAACAAACACTTAAATAGTTTACAAATACTGAAAATACTTACTAGATATCATGACAATAATAAGGAAAAATATTATAACCATTTGGACTCTTGTGTCCAGCAGCTGTTTTACAAGTAGGCGGACTGTCCGCCTTATGACGTGTGAGGCAATATTGTGACATCAGATAGGTTTTACTCTAAACCTGCGGTCATGTATTTTATCGTAATAATTGTCGTCTCATTTCGATGTTTTGAAATGATTGTGTTGTGTTTTGTGATTGCAAATAAAATTGTATCTATCTGTCTATGTCATGCCAATGTACGATTATCGAATTTCACTCCGTTTACGAAACTTCATATAACATTTTTTACATAGTATAAAGAGTGCCGCCTATGCGAGAAATTGCATGCGATATAATGTAAAATAGTTACCTATTTATTATTTAATACTTACATATTCTTGTCTATAGCACAACGAGAGGAAAAAACGTCCACAGGCATCCACTTGTCTGTTATGTGTTGCCCGCCTTCTCTCTTCCCCCTTTAATGGGACGCACGTCACGCGACGTCACAGCTTTATGCTGGGACATTTGATCCCGTTTGCGAGTTAGCCGGTAGCCCGTTAGTTAGAAGAGATGGACGGCAACACTCCTTCTCAACAATTATACGGATATCTACAGGCGTCGAATGTTCCCTAAACGATCCGACTACTCATCTGTCGAGTAGTGTAACAAATGCACTCTAGATATAAAGTAATAAATAAGAAACAATTCCCTATTGCATCTCACGCAATTTCTATCGAAGTTTAATTTTACAAAATACAGTTTATATAGGCCGATTCCGAAACACAAAACAGCACAGTGAAATTCGTGTGTACGTACCCTTATGGGCCTATATTGAAGTCTGCGACAGACTGAAAGTACAAGTGACACTGTTGATAATTATCGACATTAAATTAATATTACTGTCAAGGCATTGTGAATAGTATCGTCTGTGGTTTACAGTTGCTGTCAGGTGCCTCTGGAGCCGGCTGAACGTCACACATAACACAGATATAAGATAAATATTTACAAAGAATTCCTTACATTATGAGCTGTATCTATAGCTCTTCCAGCCCGCACGACAATGCAAGGCCAATTTTTAGTGTAGTGTGTGAGCTCCCCCCCCCCCCGCCTTAGAGAGCGGCCGAGGGGACCCGGTTCCATCTGCCAATATAACAATTGTTTACCTAATTTAAAATAATTATCGGGATGCATCCTTCCCATCTGCGGGAAAGGAGGGTGTCTGTCCCCCCTATCGACCACAATCTCACCTAGACCGTCGCCCGACGTGGCATACAGTGACCGATGAGGCTGCACTGGACATATCCGTCAGCAAGGAGCACTCAAAAACAAAAAGGGACTTGGTCAGCCACAGGATTGCTTATAGTAGGGAACCTGAGTGATTGCTTACCCGCAGCGGTACAAAACAAAAAGGGACGTGGTCAGCCACAGGATTGCTTATAGTAGGGCACCTGAGTGATTGCTTACCCGCAGCGGTACAAAACAAAAAGGGACTTGGTCAGCCACAGGATTGCTTATAGTA
>JAFELO010000236.1:305642-343229 GCA_017140195.1 Eumaeus atala | reverse complement strand
AAACAACTTATAGTAGGGCACCTGAGTGATTGCTTACCCGCAGCGGTACAAAAACAACTTATAGTAGGGCACCTGAGTGATTGCTTACCCGCAGCGGTACAAAAGCAACTTAAGCCAGACGTCACAATAAACCAGAAGACACAAAAGTCTTCGCCGGTCCGATGAACTGTAGAGGTGGGAGCAATAGCGCCGCCAACAAAGCGCCAAGTAGTAGGTCCCTCCGAAGATAAAAAAGACGTCGCAATAGAACCATTTCAAAGGGTCAATTTTGGTTATAGATTAACTGGCATATGAGCAAATTCAAATAGTGTTTTGAGGGTTCTGTATACAAACGGTAAAATATAGACCATATTTATTAACGCTCCGCTGTTCGTCTGGCTGTCGCCGCACTGTGTCTCATAAACCGTGATGGTTGAAATACAAATAAACAAATACTTAAAATTATAACAAATTAATTATTACTATCGGTCGTCTTGACGTTCATTGAAAGACGCTCAGGTCCAGCAGTGGGCCGATAAGGGCTGATAATGATGATGATGACGAATTATTATTATAGGCGAGCCCCCGTACAATAAATCGCGCACAATCATTTCTTCTTTGTGCGCCAGTCCTGCTCGTAATAAACCAGCGTTTTTATATTTCCTGCATAAGGGAACATCAGGTACTGTACTTTTGCTGGAGGGTTGGCTTCAATATGTTTACACATGAAACAAACATCAATTAATCTAAAATTATGATTAAAATGTGCGAATTAACTGTGATAAAAGATACGTCAGTGAGTCCAAACTATCTGTACCAGCAATATGTTATCGGCGTGTTCGCAATATTGTTATCATAAGACTGGATGTAACTGGATTTATTGCTATGCAAAACGGAAGGCGGTTCATATATACTGCGATTATAATGATGGCGAGGTTATAAATTTGTTTAGCCATTTTGTGAATGCTCTCGAAACTTGCTTCAGGAGTTTCAGGTTTCAAATTTATGTAAACGTATTGACTGCCTGTACGTCTTATTGTCACAGAGAAATTATAAAATAATGAGGACATTAGTTCGAAGTGTACCTACTACATCTGTAAGGTTAGAAGTTTAAATTTCATTGTTAGTGAAGTCGGCATGCGTTAAATTCCCATTGTAAATACTATATAGCGCGTTCTATAGTATGAGTGTCACATTATTTAATTAAAATATCAAGATCTAAAGCATATTATATTCAAATGTT
Organism: Eumaeus atala; assembly: GCA_017140195.1. Taxonomy (NCBI): domain Eukaryota; kingdom Metazoa; phylum Arthropoda; class Insecta; order Lepidoptera; family Lycaenidae; genus Eumaeus; species Eumaeus atala. The sequence goes on along the minus strand of JAFELO010000236.1, from coordinate 342,007 downwards.
AGGTTTCTATACAACTTCACCACATAATCTTCAATTGTACTACAGAATTTTCTTAAACTTTTTAGGGGGCAAAAGAAAAACTATCTTCTTATTTCTAATCTACGTCCATGAACATCCGTACAATTACTATGCCTATGCGTTGCCATCCTTACCTGATCCCCTACTTCTCCAATGGGCCTCCGGCTACTCACAAGACGCACGAAACGCCACAGCATACCCATCACACTTAAGTCAGTATCATGTGAATGAGAGGTACCTCCCCTGTGTGCCGGGCCAATTCCATTGCAATGCAGCATGGTACTACCTCTGACTAAAATGTCACGCATTCATTTTCATTCTCGCGGTTATTAAAAAAAAGGGTTGGATTTTTTTCTTTGATGTTCATATTAACATACAGATAAAGGATTTTTTATTGAAGATATCTATGTATCTATATGATAAATTATTATTAAAGGTGATAGAAATACCGGAAGAACAATTTATTTTAATATAGATGTTGATTTAATAAAGAGTTATTAATTGCGTTATATCTCAGTTGAAATGAACTGAAAATGGCGCACCAGAAGGAAACTTCAGTCGTATTCAAAGGAAACCGGAAACCGGAAACGTAGTAAGGGTTAGACCGGAGACGACGCCCGTTTCCGGCGGAAGCGAGGCGCCAGGAAGGTGGGTAGATAGAGATAAATATATCGACGCCATATTGCCGCTGATCGATAAACCTGATCAGTGTTGTATCTTCGTTTTATTTCTTAAGCATGACACCGTGTCGATTTATCTCGTCGGTGGAAGCCCACCATGAGGTGCTCGACAGTTCGTCTGCCTCCTATGTAATAGTTAGACTATACAATTACTGTAAATATGAATTGCGCCCTGGGGGAGGCCTGTGTCCAGCAGTGGACGTCGTCCTGCTGGTGATCATAATGAAGAAAGATTTGTATTTATATGCTTAAAAAGTTTGTTGCACTGTATCATATTTAATACTTTGTATTTAACAAATAAGAAAGATTTTATTTGTTTTTTATAATATAAGAGGACAAACAAGAAATCAGAGCAGCTCGGTGACTACCGACACCTCATACGTCATATATATGTGTTGACCTCGGCAAATCTATCCAACATATGGGGCACCGGTTGATCACAAACCACACGAAACGTCACAGCATACCCATCAGTCTTAAGGCGGTACCGTGAGCACGGGAGGTATAGTCCATTGGTGGCCCATTGGGAGAGGGGTAAAAGAGGGCAACGCATCGGGATGGTAATTATGTGGATGTTCATGGGCGTCGGTAGTCGTGAAAAGGCTCCGATTGTTCGATTCTATAAAAAAACCTGACCGGTCGCGCGGACCCAAGGTTGGCTGCAACACAGCACAGCAGGTAATACCTGATACAAAAAATTGTATTTTAGGATACTTGTAATGAATAAACCTAAGACTGCTGTTCTAAAATTCTGTGTCCAATGCTGCCTTATATGTCAGTATCATGGGCTATAACATATTTTATTACTTTAAAAAATTGTATTTTAGGATACTTGTAATGAATAAACTTAAGACTGCTGTTCTAAAATTCTGTGTCCAATGCTGCCTTATATGTCAGTATCATGGGCTATAACATATTTTATTACTTTAAAAAATTGTATTTTAGGATACTTGTAATAAATAAACTTAAGACCGCTGTTCTAAAATTCTGTGTCCAATGCTGCCTTATATGTCGGTATCATGGGCTATAACATATTTTATTACTTTAAAAAAATAGAGACATCAGCTAATGATCATCATTATATTCAAACGCGAAACTCTCAAATAATTATTTTTTTCTCATTCATTCACATTACAATGTTTGCCTATCTTCTATGGCCTCGCAGTTTCCATTAGGGAATAACCACTTCGAGCGATCAACAATTATGATGAATTTTAGCTCCGCCGTATTACGTAAGTGCCGTAATTCCCCATTTGGGAAAAATCGCTTGTAGAAAACAGGTTATTATCCATCTATAGTATATACTCATAGACTAAAGTTGATCATATTTTTTTTTTACAATAAAACTACTAACGCATTTTATCGTGGTTTATTTAAGTGTTCAATTACCCCGAGAGAGCGACCTTACAGAACCGAATTAGAAGAATCTAAATAATTATTCCTTTAGTTGTTTCGATTAACGTAAACGTAAAAAATAGAGGTGGTGTGCTCAATTTTTCACTTGATTATGTTTATGACAGGGCACTAAGTAGAGGGAAGAACTCAGCCATCTTCTATATTGTAACTTTATTTAACTTTGTTTTATAATTTCAATAGCCTCACGGATCATCGTTGGAACGAATCGGTCTTCACCAGTGAGGATTTGTACGTTATCAAATCTAATGTAATATCAGGGGATAACGAGCTGTTCCTCTCAAAATTCAAAAGCCATTTAAAATTCTTTGAGTGTTATCAAGAAAAATCCTTCAGACTAGACATATATCTATTTCTATATTATGCTATATATTACAAATCATTTTATTGAAGGGTAATTGAGTCGGCTGAAATCAAGCAGTAGGTCTTGTGAGTGACAAGAAATTGAATGCAAATGTGATAAGTGCGGTGTAACGTGTTTCCACGATAATAAACAAAACTAAAGTTGTCAAACAGCTATCAAACAGTTTGTTGGTAATAATATTTAAGATGGGCACAAACAATAGTAACTTTCGTAATATGTGTACGTAATAATGTACGCTTGATTAAGTGATTTTTAGAGGTTTATACAGGAAGGAGAAGGCGAACGTAGCGTCGTAAGAATTAAAGAGTAAAGCGGAAAAGATATTATGGAAGGTACTCTACTGATAGTGATAAAAAATGAAATAAATGATAACAAATCATAAGCTGAAGATAATATACGTCAAGTATAATTTACTCACTTAGTTATTATAATTATCTTGTTGTTTTACGAATAATTGCATTATGAAGTTAATTTCGTGTTATTGAAAAATTGAAATATCTTTACGATTCATATTTTTATATTTCATTACGAATTTTTAATCTGTACTGCGACCGAGTTTTAGCTAAGGTAAAGCCTTCAAAAATTGAAAATTGCGAATTTTAACAATCGGACAACCGTACCGCATAAGTTGAATGTTAAATATTACAATATTTAACTTCAAAGAGAAGTGAAATAGCACACTGAGTAGGGACTTATTTTACTGCAGTATCTTTGACAAGACGATCTCCGTGCAGTAGCTGGTCCGAGTAATAGATGCGAGTAGCAGGAGATTGGCCGTCTTGGCGTTAATTCAAAGAGGCCTATGTCCAGCTGTGGATATAACGATGATGAGGTTTGATATATACTATGGTTTGACTTTGAAAAGTAAATCAATTTAATCGATAGGTTTTACCACAGTACATACCATAAGTATAGTTTACTATGACAATTAACATGTACACGTAAATCCAGATTATGCTAAGACGTTTGATAATATAACTTATCTATATTCACTCAGTGTAATCTGTGTATATGTTTATCTCATATCACTCCTCTGCCAAGGGAACCTAAGTAAACAAATAGCGCAGACGTACCTAATCAAATTATAATTTTATTATTTTTACGTCCCATGATTTTGGAGGTCGAGTTTGATATTGATAAAAGTCAATTTGTGCCGGGACGAGTATCGGCGAAGAATAATTCGAGGGCCCTACACTGAACTTAGTCGAGCAATACGAGGAAGGAAACAAGTTGATATTTAGTGTCGCCGCTCGCTCGCGCCGCTGACCGGTTCTGCAAGTGTTATTCCGAAAACGAGATGCTCGGGCTTTCCGGCCATACTATTTTTACTTATTGCTCGTCTCATGCTATGCCCATTCGTTAGAGGACGGCGACGACTATTCGTTGACGGACGTCGTTGAAGGTCAGATGGAGCGTTGCCTTTCAGACGAGTTCGAGCTTGAGTAACAACAATTAAGAAGGAAGCCGGCACCGACAACAATCTTTATACCAATATAATGTGTTATCGTCGTTTTATGTTAATTTTCTGCATAAATATAATTAAAATTAATCACGTAGGTACGAAACGGAGAAGTACCCGAGTGATACACTATTAAAATATTTAAATTATGTTGTTTCTGTGTGTACGGAGATCCACTAAAGTGAGACTTACTTTTTTAGTATTATTTTACATTTGGCGAAGTAGCCCAGGCAACAACGAGAAAAAAATCGATCTCCACCACGGCAGTCGCTGTTTTTTTTTGCATATTCACTTTTTGTTCATTTGTTGAGTCGGCAACAAACAACGAATCGAGTAGCCGAGTGCAGTTCTTGTTGCTCGTGGATTATTTTATTTTTTTATGAAATAGGAGGGCAAACGAGCAATACAGGCCTTATTACGACTATCGATGCCCATGAACATCCACATAGTTACTATGCCGATGCGTTGCCTTCCTTCCCCCCACCCCCGCACCGCACACCGCAACCGCACGAAACGCGACACTGAAGATGTCACTTTACGGCGGTATTATGTGAGCGAGAGGTACCCCGGTTGTGCAGGCCCAATTCCGTTGCATAGGAGGATGAAGTGTAATGCAACATGCATGCCACGACCTCCTCCAATTCAAATGATTAAATGTAATTTTGCTATATGTTGCTGTCACGCCTTTCTGTAGGTAAGGTGTTTAACCGGTTTCCCTGAGTTTGTACGTGAAATTGGTAGACACAGGTCATCAAGAAACAATAACTATTATAAGTCTTAAGCTATATCATACAATCTGCAGCCCAGTCTAATAAACTAGTCAACTTGATAACCATTAAGATACACTGTTGGCCGTGCGTGTGTTATTTATTCTTATTCCACATATTATTCAGCTAGACCCCAAGTCAAGTAAAGTTAACGCTCGGCTATGTGCACTATTGGATGATAGCTGGTGTCCCAAGCGTCACTTCAAGCAATTTCTTTTATGGCCTTTGATGCTCAAATCAACTGTATTGAGATCTGTGTATTCACAATCTTTGTATATAACTTAGTAACTTGAATTTTGATAAATATGTGAGTGACCACATTGTAATCCAACTGAAGTTTTGTCCCAAGTCGTTTTAAATGGAAACTCAACATGCTTTTTATGGAATAGAGGGGCAAACGAGAAATCGGAGCTCTTTACGACTAGCGACGCCCACGAACATCCACACAATTACTATGCCCATGCGTTGCACTCGTTCACCCCCCAATGGGCCACCGGCTACACAGAAACTGCACGAAACACGACCCTGAACTAAATGTCACTTTTTGGCGGTATTATGTGAGCGAGAGGTACCTCCCCGGTCGTGCCGGTCCAATTCCGTTGTATAGGAGGATATAGTGCCATGCATAGTGCATGACACTACATCCTCCTAAGCAGCATGGCACTATCACTTCGTAAAACTTTGTTAGCAGGTTTGGTGAATATCGAGAGGTTGCACTATGCTACATTGCAGCCAAATCGGGCAGGGCGACCGAGATCGCCCACATGTGTCATGTTTCCTGTGGTGCGTGAGTAGGCGCATATGCCAATGTGAATGGCATTCTTTAGCCACCAAACGTCTGCGGCTGCTCGTTTGTTCTATGTAAGAGAAATTGACCCGAGGAGACGGGAGTCTCATGTACCACGCGTCGGCGAGACAGTGCCATGCGGGGAGGTCTCTCGCTCACTCGATAACGCCGTAAAACAACATCTGCGACGACGCGTCTCGTGCGGTTTGTGAGCAGCCAGTGACCCATTAGGGGGGCAGATGGGAGGAGGGCAACGCATCGGCATAGTAATTAAGTTGATGTTCATGGGCATGGATAGTCATAGAAGGGATCCGATTTCTCGTTTGTCCCCTCTGCTATAAAAATATTACAAAATAATGTACTTTTCAAATGATTGACACTAGGTACCCATAGTAATTGAACTTAAACTTGTAAGCCTTAGATCCAAGGACACAGTTAATGTAGTATGGGACCTTCTGTATGTATTTTGGTGCATCCTTGACTTGTTTCCGTAATTCTTCTGTATGTATTGTGGTGCATCCTTGACTTGTTTCCATAATTCTTCTGTATGTATTTTGTTTGGTACAATAATATTTGTTTAAATTTTTGCATGTCCAATGTATCTTGTTTAGATTCCCTCTAAGATTGTGTTATTGACCTGACACTGACCTCTGCTGCGGTCAGATCACAGTCACCCAGTAACATCCTACATGCATTATCATATATTAAAAAGAAACAAAAATGTGAACTAAAAAAGACTATCTTAAGATTTGTCGTATAACAAGATAGTATATAGAAAACGATTTTAACGTTTTGAAATTTTGTTTTGAAACATAATTTCAAAATTCTATTACTGTGCTCTCTGTATAGTTCTCTATGTAATCCTGGATGGGAAAATAGACACCTCGCCTTTGGTGATCGGATTAAGATATCAAAGAACGAAGAATTTGTAAAATTTGTGCCCCACTTGACAACGAGGGACCCGCGAAACATGGCGCCTTTCTTAGGAGTATTCTCTGACAGGTCAAGTTGTGAGTGGCTATGACAGATCGATAGCAATGCTGCAAATGCCCAACAACTTACTAGTATTTTTTGGATTTATTTGATATCGAGACGACGGCTTGGGATGGACATTGCATGTAAATAATTGTTGTCTCCTCGAAGGTTACAAACGATTTATATTTTATGTGACTCGAGGAACCGGATTTCCGTTGCTATTGACTGTACTTAAGTCACGGCATGACTCCATCCGATGGTGACTTCCTCCGGCGAGAGGAAATCTGCGATGGATTTGAGCAAACTTATTTGCAGTTTATACAAGTAGAAAACATACTTTATGATAACAATAATCGTTATATTAACACGTTAAGCAAGAACTTGAACCCTTTTACGAAAATTGCGTGGACGGTAGAGTACGAAATTTGGCGCACTTATAGTTTATGTGTAGGAGAAGTGCAGTACGTTAATATTTTTATATCATATGCATTACATTTTATTATTTTCATTAAATAAAACGTAACTCACATTAGAGTATGCACACAATGTTCAAACTTCAGTAACTCGCAACTAGTAACATTGTCAAAAATTTTATGACGTACGACATTTAGATTTAGTATATACCTATAGAAGGGTTTCGCTGACAAGCTGTATTAAAATGTTGGACTTCGAATCTATGATTCAATGTTTTTTTTATTTTTTTATAATTATGATCGAATGATAAAATCTTTTCTGGTAGTTATTACATATTATATAGAGGTACGAACAATTTTATATTACCGATGTACAACATTTACGGTTGCCTATACTAATGACAACGTCTTACATTTACGTAAACAAAACAAAATCTATCGTTGCTAATAAGCAATAACTAAATATAGTATATACACTATACATACGGGAACCACTGAACAGTTTGATGGAACTTTCACAAGGCGTTCTTGCAAACCTGAGAAAGTTTCTACCGTAAGAAATCTAGTATTATTTTTGTCTGGTGCAGCTGGTCTCTAAAAATAAAACTTCATTCCTTATACGAAAAACATAACCGGTCAAGAGAGATACCGGCGATCCGGTATCGCAGACAGAGAAAGAAAATGTGTGCACGCACCTCCCTCTCTTGTCACTACAGTAAATGCGAACTTATTTTTTATTATTCTTCATTTTATTTTCACAAAGGTATATCTATCTCGCGATCAATATCCGTTAGACGTTCGTAACGTTCTCGTCACGTAATCACATCACAAAGAAGTTTTACTACAAAAGTCACCATGATCCGGGTTGGCTGTCGTGTTGGTGTGTACTAAAAGGTGCTTATGCATAGCGCTGGTTAGAGGTGAGTGATAATAATAATGAAACGTATAATCATTTTTATTTTTAGACAGAATAATATGACCCAGTATTCTAGAAAAAATAAGAATACTTGAACTACCACAATAGCATTTACATACAGTATTGTAAATTAACTAGGCATTACCTCTTACTGAGGTACTTGTACATGCAAGGGGTACGGCTAGTTTAGAATGAAATAATGTTCTAAATGAACAACCCGCTCCCCTGCCTACTGCGTCAAGTAGCCAGTGTCGACTAACTGCTATTTAGCGTTGGAACATGTTACGTATATCAATTTATCTTCATAGTACAGGGGGGCAAACGTGTTGCATATCTGTCAAGATATTTACATAGTCTGTATTGTGATGACAGCCGTGACAGCTGATTCCTATATTAGACAGATACAATATCCAGTACGGCCCCGAAGGCCATTAGATGAAAACACCTTGCGTGTGTACCCCGGTGACGTGTTATAGCTTGCCATCGTACACGTAGTACTCCTCGCCTAGAGTCCATCTCTTAGGATGCTCACAGCCCCCCATGTGTTACGTGTTGATGCGTTACGTCAGGACTACCCTGACGTAACGCATCAACACATATAAGTATATAACAAAACGGAAAATCTTTTTACGACTACTACTTACCTGTCCATGAACATGATAGTCACTACACCGCTGCCCTCCTGTCCTGCTCCCCTCCAATGGGCCACCGACTACTCAGAAACCACATGCTGCAATGCATCTATTACTGTGACCATAATGATGAATTACGGAAAGAAAGTTACTTAAAACGAATTGAAATGTAGACATTTTAAAATATCCTAGTAAAAGACGAGTACAAGTATGGCGAGCTAAGAAAACAAGTCGTAGCATGCGCGCTCGGCGTGACGTCCAATTGGTCGAGATTGCGCATTTCCGCCGCCGCGCCGGCACTTCCGGTCCGCAGCACAACACTGTGTCGGACTTGTTAACGGTCAACGGACTCTGGGGAGTAACTCCAGCACCGATAACACTGAGCAGTGGCCACTGGGCTACATACGAACATGTTTTGTAAGAAGATTGGATTCCGTCCCTTTGAATTGTATTCGAAGCAACAAAGGTTTACGCCTGAAATACATAAGTCTATCGCCATGAAGTTATTTTTAGAATTAAGTACTATTAGGATAATATAGTCATGATAGATAATCCGAAGTCAATTGTTTGTATTTAAACTTATTTATTGTGTATTTTGTGTGTGTATTTTGAAGTGAAGTTCTATGTTGATACAAAAATTATTATCTACACTAAAATAAATTTTACTCCACCAGACTCCGGTTCAGTTCGATGTGGTTTGCCATATTCTTCACATATACCAACCCCGACTGCTGTTATACCTGCGTGTAGACGCAAACTAAGCTAGGAAAGGGAATATTTGGGTCGATGCGTCCACGCTACGGTGCTGTAAAATTGTATAAAAGCATCCGTTTCTTAATCTAAGTTTAGGAAATTTCCATCTACAGTATATAATAAAAACCACATCTGATTTCCTAGGAAATCCCTGGCTTACGCAATCATTGTCACTCACGGCATTTCCAAACCGGCACCGCGCAAGGATCTACCTTCTCTCTGATTTAATAAAAAACCTGGGATCTTCCACACCAGGCCACGTAAGCCTATCTATGCTAACAGCATAAATCTGAAGAGAATCTTAGGAACTGCTGGCCCGAATTGAAAGATTCGATTTCAACTTATTGAGGGACGCTATAGGGTATAACACGATGACGCTACGAATAATCGGGCCGGAGTCACGCGGGTGAAACCGCGGGGAGACGCTAGTATTATAAATACCGTGACGTTCCTTCTCGCGTAATGCAGTCTGTAAAGTGAATCTAAATTCGTACCAGATTTTCTCTGCCTGCTAAAGGCTTAAACATTACTCTGAAGTGTGAAATCGTAACGCTTAGAGGGATGTAACATGTCTGTGTTGTTGTTGATGTTGAACCTTCCTATGTTTTCATAATAGTAAAAATAATAGGGTCAAACGCGAAATTGGCTCCTTTTGACCGACGCTTATAGACATCCGTATCACTGTTGTCATGCAAATGCGTTGCTCTCCTTTCCTTCGCCCCTTCAATGAGCCACCGGCGACTCGCAAACCGTACGAAACGCGACACTGAAATTGTCGCTTTACGGCGCGGCGGTATCTTGTGATTGAGAGGTGTCGGCTCATTTCGCCTCCCCGGTCGTGTCGGCTCATTTCGTCTGCAATGCAGCATCGCAATACCTACGAAAGGCTATTTTCCGTCATAAAGGCATATCTTCATTACTGATGTCACCAATGGATAGAGCGATTCCCGAGGAAGGCTTTAGTATATAATATGTTAAGATTACAGTCCCGCCCCTGTTATTCATGGGCAAAGCCGGGGCGGATCGCTAGTTTCCTATATAATTCAAAATTCTAAAATAATGTTAAAACATACCATAATAGATCAATCGATTTATGATTGCTAATTGTAATTTATTTAACTTTACTAACACTAGACGTACAAAATCTAAATTGATACAATGGATTGCTAAATTTGAAATAAATAAATAATTATTAGTATTGGTCGATGATGATTTAAATACTGACGATGATTATAAAAAGATGTCGGAACTTAATTTTACCGCGATGTTTCCAGATCAGCGGCACGACATCTATTGACCTACTGACCTCATCAATTACTCCGCATATTTTATAAGACTTAAGAAGTGTTCAAGATTTGAATATGCTTTACTATTTATAACTTTTTTTTATTTTTTTATTAAAAATACGCAACGAACACAATTTTAAATATGTACATAAATGTAGTGTATAAAATAAATAAGTAACTTAACATTTATCAGACAACAAAATCACTTTCACAGTCGTGTTAGGGAAGTCAGTTACATATATATATGTGTTAGTAAAATATATTTTTAATGAACAAATCGATTTGTTTTCTTATGTTTTTTAAGACACGAAGGGTGCGTTTTTGAGGGTGGATTACGCGAGTGAAACCGAGAGGCGCTGCTAGTTCTTGTGTATATAAATAAAAAACTAACGTCTTTAAATTTCATACATGGTTCTTACCATAGACGGCACATACCATCTGTATATGTAGATGCGCTGCCCTCCTTCATGGCTTGCTCCAAGGGGTTACCGGCTACTCACAAGCCGCTAGAAACTCAAGCTGCCACTTTACAGCGGTATCATGTTGTCGTGCAGGCCTAATTCATCTGCAATGCAGTATGAAAAACCTCTTACCATAAACTCGTTTACTGCTAAATTGTTGTTATTTTACACGGAAGTCGCATTTACAATGTATACATTTATAACAGTCTTTGCTTATTCTTGTGAGCGAGCGAGTTCGTTATCATTGTAGAGGCGACATTGCAAAACCATTCCACAGCAACATTAGACGCTCCGTTAATAAAACCCTAGGCGGACCATGATTTGCCGAATAACAGGATTTACTGTATTGATTTTATGGAAATTCTTTATAAAAATAGATATGATAGAATAGAGACACATTAAATGGATAAAGATAGGTACAACTAATAATGCAAAACTTATATGCTGGTGCACAAGAGGTGGTCTTATCGACGGGAAGAGAGTTCATTGTGAAGCACGCCGTCACTAGTAAAATATGTTTTCCGTTAATATACCCATGATAAGTAGATAAGTAAGTAAACACCAAAAAATCGTCCAAAAAGCAAAAGTAAACTTTCTTTGTCGTCTGTCGACGTCGTGCCCCAGACGACATCGATAGAGAAATTTTAATTTTGGTTTTATACACTTCTTTGGTGTCATAAAAATAAAATAATTTTATTTTTATGTTTTCATCGTTAATAGCTATATCTATGTCTGTATGTTTGTACCAAATTTCATTCAAATCCGTTCAATACACTGTGCGTGACTGACATATATAAGTTTAATCTGGGCCCGAAGGTGGTGATGTCAAGAGTCCTTCCAACGGGCGTGCTTGTATGAAGAGAGTTACGAGTCCTCCACAAGGCAAGGCAAGACAAGGCAGGCATGTAACGATAGTGATATCTCCTAACAAATTGAGGAACGTGTTGCGAGAAGATTGTTGTTGTTTTAAACGTAACGATTTATTATTTATTATTGTTGAAATTGGGTGTACATCATACGCGGCACATTATGACGGTGACCACACTAGAATGCCAAATTACAAAAATTTTTTACTATCCTTTATAACACCTTTTATTTTTTATTCTTGACAGCGTGGTCACCTCATTAAAAGGAAATAGCTGAGAGTAGTGAGGCGCGAGCGAGTAAGCGGAGCGGAAGTGTCGGCCGTTCCCACGGACATTCATCCGTTACTTCACCTCGCCGACGCCTCTCTACGTACCGGCGCGTACACCCGGATCTTTGCTTTATAACTTCACTGGCTTGTGCCCGAGATTTTGTTTGCGTTTTTATTGAATGGAAATACCATCAGTTTTGGTGTCTCAAGTTTACTCGAAAGTTACACGTTACAATGAAGCTACTTAAAATTATTTTATCGCAGCTCATTATGTTGTTTAACACGCCCGACGTTTCAGATGCTACAACAACCATTATCAAAGTGGGGTTGTCCACCTTACGTCACCGTCACTTTCCACAAAATAGGTGCTGCTAGATTTTTTATCCTTAATCTAAATCTATTGTATAAATAGATATATTACGTAAGTCACTACACACGCACACACATATATTCAGTGCACACATAAAAGGTATTGAGAAATCAAGAAAATTGATTGGTTTATTTTTACAGTTATTTTTAGAGTTTTGTGTTTTGTATAGTTCTTTGGTACGTTACTACGTGGGTATGTTCCATGATTTGATAAAGTGTCGCATTTGGTGGCTCCTAATACCCATTGGCATTCGCATATGCAGATGAGTTGCCTTCCTTAAATCCTCCAATGGGCCACCCAGCTATAGCCACTTACGAAACTCACGCAACGCGACAGCATAGCAGTCGTAGGCGTTATCATGTGAGCGACAGGTAGTTACCTCCTTTTTTTTTTGCTGTCGCGGGGAAACGTATTTACGTGCCTTCACTAGGTGGGGTCCAGTGGGGTGTGGGGCTCGCAGCACAGCACAACACAACCACCACGAGAGCCACCAGTGCCGCCTTTGGTGAGGTGCCCCGTAACAGCAAATCATCAGGGCACGTAATCGACTGCAAGTCAGACCCCGAAGGGACCGACGCCACCTCCACAGATGGGGTTGTCCCGCACCACTTAGCAACCCCACCGACTTTGGGACGGTGCAATGGGGTGAGGTTCCCATCCTCGCCCCTTGCCCCGTGCGCAAGAGCGCCGCCACTTTTTCTCTTTTGTTTCCTCTTCTTATAAGAGGGGTACAAAGAGCGGCTCATCCTCCTGCTCTTTATTGCCCTCTTCTTCTACCGCCACCTCCTAGGTTCAGTTGGCTTCGCCCAAGGTGTCTCGGACCACCCCAGGCTACTCATCCCACCGCCACAACAAGGCTTGGGCTTTGAGGTGGGGAGGTAGCTACCTTCCTCAGTTAAGAGTGATTATTACAAAGACTACTTTAATAGCAACCATGGTCACGGGTGGACGGTCCCTATTTAATAGTGGTTGTTACAGCATCTGAAACGTGGAGCTCGATAAGCAACTCCTTGAACTGCGATAATTTTTTTGATGATAATTTTTAATTGCCTACAATACGAGTTCAGGAAGACGGCGGTGTCCCATCCCCGGACAGTCTGGAGTACCTCGGAGACCACTTTATGCTTGATTTCCCTGGTCGTTCTGGTCTACGTCTCGTCGGAATAGGGAAGTGTAGCAATAGTGTGCGCGCACACAACTGTAAACTAATATATTATGTCCCGCGCAGTTCGCATCTGCTGAACAGGTGTCGTGTCTCGCATTAACACAGTTTTAATAGGAGACAAGGCACTAGTCATGTTGCATCGTAGCCGAATTAGACCGGCACGACCTGAGACGTTTCGCCGACATGATACTGCCATAAAGCAGGTTTGCGTGCAGCTAGTGGCCCAGAGGAAATGAGACAAAACAATTATGCAGACGTTTAAGGGCATCGGTAGTCATCAAGTGGCACTGGTATTGCATTCCCCCCTCCCATAAGATAAGAAAAGGGACTATCGCAGGTGATATCACAATATGGCGGGAGGAAAAATAATATATCGTCTTGTCTGCATTGAAGGCTGTTAACTTTCCACTCTATTACTATAAATGGGCCCTAGTCCTTCTATAAAGAGTATGTAAACAATATTATTTTTATGAATTATTATTAATAATAATTATTTTAGGAAGAGGTAGTGCCAGGCTGCACAGGAGGATGTAGTGCCATGTACAATGCATGACACTACCTCATCCTGTGCAACGGAATTGGGCCGGCACGACCGGGGAGGTACTTCACGCTCACATAATATCGCCGTAATGTGACATCTTCAGTCGTGTGGTTTGTGAGTATCCGGTGGCCCATTGGGAGGGGGGAGGGGTGAAAGGCGGGCAACGTGTCGGCATAGTAATTGTGTGGATGTTCATGGCGTCGGTAGTCGTATACAGGCTCCGATCTCTTGTTTGCCCCCCTATTCTATAAAAAAAATTTAAGCATTTCCGACATAAAAATACGCGATAACAAACCTATAACAGTAAGAGCTGAATATGTGCCGAGAACAAATGAACATCAGACATTGGAAATAAGTTCCAACAGATTGTATGCCGCCACGCTGCTATTCGCACATTGTTTGGATGTCAATCCAACACTAGTCAATTCAACAGTCAAATCAATGTCGCTCTTCAAAAACTTAGACGTGCATTTTACACCGCACCCGCAATATGACCAGCTGATCTCATTGTTTAGTCTACAGACTACGAGCGTGTAGTTCCTAACAAATGGAACTGAATATTTTGAGCCCACAATAAAGTTAATTCATTCCGAGAAATTAGTGTTACTACGTTTGACGCGACTCAGCATAACAACGGCCATAGACAATCCGCAATATCATGCAGGAAATGCCGATGGTGCCCTTCTTATTTCATAAACCACATTCAACATAGTCATCATTTGACACTTCCTACATATAACAAATAAAATTTGATATTCCATTTTCGAATAGGACATTAACCATAAAACTTTGAACTGAGAAACGGCGGCTTTAAAATTCGAATATCAAACGGGTTAACGTATTTGTGGAGTCTAAGTAAGAACACGTTTGATTCTATTTTAAAATTTAAATATTTGCTTACCTAGTTCAACTAAAGCGTTATGATCTTTGTCGATATGTTGTACCATCGTCACCACTATATTGTACTTCTTATTTTTTGGCAGGACGGATATATTATAGGTCAGAAAAGGGGTATAGGCAAGTCCGACCTTGACTCTCTCTCGATTCAAAAGATAAACTCGGTAAATAGTTTTACTCTACCGACGAAGCTACACTACACTTAACACAATATACTTAGTACTCAATGGCTATCTCGAGAATATGTAGAAAACGTTTGATGATTTATAAGAAGGCTTATTTATAATCAAAGCGAAACAAAAATTGAGACACCTTTAGAATTGAAATGAAGTTCACAAAATATATATACTATAGTCTTGTTAAAATTCTTTTTTTTCCTCAGATGGAACGAGATATACCGGGCTGATTTTGGGCGTACCCTGTAGTAATTATTTTTGGTGCCAAAAGGAGAATACGGCCCCCCTCTTCACGTTGCTCCGTTAATGGCTGGCCTCCTCCCACCTCTGATGCCCCATATCCCGTTTGATTCGCGCCAATCATGTTAAGCAATATTTATTATGTCATGTAAATATTTTTATTGTTATAATTTTTATGTAAACCGAATTTCAAATACATACCGTAAAAGTAGGTAATTACATATATGTGCTCTCTAGGAGTGTCTATGTCTATGAATCTAGGTCAATTGCCTGATGATGAATTAGGTATCTACTATGCAATATAGATTCCTTCACAATAGGCGTAAGTCGTAACTTAAAGTACCGTCAGTGACATAGTTAATAGTACACGGAACCACATCACACGCTTCCAAGAACAGAGAAAAAGAAACACAATTGTGATGCTTGCGATACACCATATCAATTAGAGGTAGCGCTACGATGCATTTTAGTCGTATTGGGCCAGCACGTCCGGTTCTCGTTCACATGATACCATCGCCAAGGCACAAATATTTTGCCGTCGGGTTTATTACTGATTGTAATTTTGACGACCGGCTGGTTCAGTTAGTAACGTGGCGGTTAGTCCGTGTGTTACGCCAGAGGTCGCGGGCTCGAATCCCGCCTAGGTCCCGGATATTTTTTTATATATATATTATATGTATTTATAAAAATCTTATATATATAAAATTTCTTGAATTTATAAGAATATTAAATAAATATCCGTTGTCTGGTACCTGTAACACAAGTCCTTACGGTACTTAGCACAGGGCGAGGCTAACGTAGTGTAATAAGTCCACAGATTATTATTATTATTATTATTATTATTACGTGGTAGAAGCTAGAAGGGGACGGTTGCAAGACATCTGCATAACTATGTTACTAGTTACTTTCATCTAGGGGAGTCTATAGGCAATAAAAGACCCCGACTGCTCGTTGTATTGTGTGAGGGACAAATTACACGCTATAACTAATACTTTTTACAACATGGACTATAGACGTACTGCGTTCCATATGGAGTAAACTCTAATAATGAAGTCTAACTAAAAAAATGTTTACCTGCACTCTCCAACTCTCTGTTTACCGGAGGTAGGCACACCACCTTGCATGGCTGCTCTGCTCCATGTGAATTGTAAAATATCGATAGTTTCTTTTAGAACACGCTCAGTAATGGTCCTATATAACCAATAAAACGAAAATATTGCTTGTGCACATAGTAAACTTCATCAAATATGAACACCGAATGATATCAATAGAAAACACACCGAGCGTGTCAGCTGTACGGGTGGGTAACGGCAGCCCGGCCTAGGTTAGACAATTAGATTTTGCACAGTGTCTTACAAAACAACCTGTATAGATAACTCTATGTTGACACTATATGACTCTACATTGAGACGCTATTCACATAATAATTATGTTGTTCTAACCGAATTTCGGCCACGGCGACCATCTGTATAGATACGAGCAATTGCGCAGGACGTATTACAGTACACATGTGTGCGCGCAGACACAAGTGTCCTCCCTGTTCCCACATTCTCCTATTCCGAAAAGACGGCATCCCACCACGACCGGAGAGAAATTAGGCGTAGGGAAGACTGCTTAACGTACTCTCCGAGGTACGGAAGTATAACCTGCCAACTCTCTACATATAGAGATAAGGAATGTATGATTACCTACATTAGTATTTGTGTTGTTTGTCACACATACAATCTATTTATACAAATATATTTAAAATTATTTTTTTACCTTACCTTTGTTAGTTGAAATCCGTTAAAAACTCCTCACGATTTGGTCGGCCTGCTTATGCAAGTGTAGCAAACGAGATCCCCGGTCATTGCGCTGCACACGACGCGTGACGGTAGCTCCCGAGGGTGCGGAAGTCTTGCGCGCTTCCGGCGCCACGACCCGCAGATCCGCTCCTACTTAGCGTCGCGACTGTGACTTACAATTACGTGATTTGTGCTCGCCCACCATTTGTGCTCGCCCACCATTTGTGCTCGCCCACCATTTGTGCTCGCCCACCATTTGTGCTCGCCCACCATTTGTGCTTGCCCACCATTTGTGCTCGCCCACCATTTGTGCTCGCCCACCATTTGTGAAGTTCGTAGTTTATAAATTAGCTTTCTACGCTACGTGAAGCGAGCTCTTAATTCGAAGACACAATTAGTATCTGGGCATACAAAACTAATAATTTCCAGTATGTCATATGTAAAACCAGCGAGAATTCAATTCAAGGGAACGTTTAAATTTTCGACCAGGAAATAAGGTTAATATTATTTCAATGTAAGTTAATGTTGTTATGATATCAATAACTGTTCCCCCGCGGCTTCATCAGCGCGGACTACAGACGAAGCCACGTGCACGTGTTATTATTTCTATAGTCTACGTGTTATCCTGATGTATACATTATTGTAAAGTTTCATGAAAATCGATCCAGCAGTCTTTACATGAAAGAGTAGCAAATATCCATCCATACTTACAAACTTTCACGTTTATAATGTTTTTGATAGTATAGGGGACAAACGAGCGATCTTGGCCTTTCAACGACTACTGACGCCCATGAACATCAGCATAATTATGCCGATGCGTTGCGCTCCTTTTCACGTCTCCCTAATGGGCCACCGGCTACTCCCCGGTCGTGCCTGCCCAATTCCGTTGCACAGGAGCATGTAGTGTCGTGCACCATGCATGGCACTACCTCCTCCTATCCAGCATGGCAGTCCCTCCTAAAAATATATCAGTAACATACATTATGATAACTTATATTATGATCAAGCTTAAGCCGAGGAAACCACTAGTGGGTATACAAAACTAATAGCTGTTTTCCACACGTATAACGTACTGAAAGAAACGGTTAAATTTTTGGGAATTGAAGTAAGCATAATGATATTGCAGCCTTTACCAGTGCAAAATATCATTGAAGACCAGTAGAAGAGATTTTCCTTGATGAGTGAAGGACATACATCTATATCCCAGGGGGTCCCAATGATAGTTCCATGTTTAAAATAATTATGCCATAATGTGATGTTCTCTTCATTGCTATTAGCCTACACGATGCATATAAACGTATCCTATTCCAGGTCTTAGGTAACATATTCTTTTTACTAATACTCAAAGTTATTTCTTCTTCTTAAAGTGCCTCTCCAAGTAGTGGAGGTTGGCAGTCGGGTCCACTTTTGTATTTTTAAAGTATCTGAGTAATCTTTTTTAGAGTATACACGAGCATTCTTAGCCTTTTGACAACTAACGAGGCCCATAGACTCCCGCATTATAGTTGTTATTGCGAATGCGTTGTCCTCCTTTCCTGCTCCCCACCAATGGGCCAGTAATATTATTATTAATATTAAAGTTGAAGAGTTAGTTTCTTTGGTTACACGAGATCTCAGGTAATCTTTCAGTGATAGCCCATATCAAGGCAGGTGAATATAATGAAAATATTGCAATAAAATCTATACGTATTATAAAATAAACTACCCAAAAAATGTCCGTCTGTGATCTATTTTCTCAAAAGCTACTGATCGGCTTATCGTGTGATTCTCACCAGTGGATAGTGCTAATCCCGAGAAGGGTTGTGTATAATTTGGTGAGCAATTCGGGCCGTATTATTCACGGGCGAAGCAGGGGCGGGTCGCCAATTAATTACAAAACACAACAAGTTCAATGTACAGTACAAAATAAGCAATAATAATAAAGATAAGTACATATAATAAGAACACGAGTAGGACATTGATAATTGCGAACGTTTAAAATCGTCATAACGCTTCCTTATAAGATATTGAAACTAAAAAGGAAAAACCTAAGCATTATTGTTAAAGCAGGAAATGCAGACACCGGTCTGCTTACTATGTTTAACACCATTGATTAAAAAGATATCAAGATGCACAGCCAGCGTCCAAAACTGTCCGTACTAAAGAAGTGTACATGCCAAATTATGCAGTTTGTAAAAACGGCTTAAAATCATGGCCGATAAGGTTGACTTTGCAAAATATGTATATTTTAGAATGACAAGTTCGGTGTGAAATTGTGTATCTTGCATTTGTGTAAATCAAATGTCTATAAGATTGTACTGTAGCTTATATACATCCAGTGTATGTACCTGCTTTGTACAAGTCTTGGTAAGTTTTTTTTGGAGGTAGTTTTGGCTTTTGCTGCATTGCAGCTGAATTGGATAAGCACTATCGGGGAGGTACCTACCTCTCCTTCGCACGCAACCATTATAAAGTGGCAGCTATACTGTCGCGTTTCATGCGGTCTGTGAGTACCTAGCCGGTGGTGGTTTACCATGGGGTTTCATCACACAAATATTGGTGTTTCTATTCTTTTGGAAACTGATTATCCATGCCAATAATTATTATCAATACTCTAAAGCACAGATTTTAGGAAGACATCTACCCACCTGTCGTTGGTTGATAAAGCTACCAACATAAAAATAATTAATTAATTACATTCAATTTGTAAATCCAGGGTTCAAATGTCACCAATTGCTTAACAATTTTTACATCAGTAGCTATTATATGTTCAGTAAAAATTCTTATACATACTATCACGGGTAACAATCGTTGGTTAAGGTTCTCTATATTGCCCTACCATGGTTTAGGCCTTGTCGTGGCGATGGGGCTCAGTAGCCTTTTTTTCTGTTGACGTTGTTAGTGAGACTACGTATATCAAACGCACTTAGTACTGAGAGTACGTATATCAAACGCACTTAGTACTGAGACTACGTGTATCAAACGCACTTAGTACTGAGACTACGTATATCAAACGCACCAAACGCACTTAGTACTGAGACTACGTGTATCAAACGCACTTAGTACTGAGACTACGTATATCAAACGCACTTAGTACTGAGACTACGTATATCAAACGCACTTCGTAAATGATCATCATTGCTTTATTGTACCCAAATCGCCCGATGTTCTCGATCACGCGATGGCGCCTTAAATGTGGTGACTATGCTACCACATTTCCTGCGTTTTATGATTATCCGGTAGCACATTGAGAGGATTGGGTAAAGGAGGGTAACGAATCTGCATAGTCATTAACCGTGCGGATGTCAATGGGTATCCGTAGCCACCAAATGATTATTCGTCGTCCCCCTACGCTATAAATAATATAAAAAAACTGTATGAATATATTTTGTTCATTATCATTTTCTTATCTTAAGATAATTTGTCTCTTTCTTGTAAAATTTTAAAACAATGCTGCATAGGAGGAGGTAGTGCCTTGCATGGTGCATGACACTACATTCTATGCAACGGAATTGGGCCGGCACGACCGGGGAAGTACCCCTCCCTCACTTGATACCGGTGTAAAGTGGCATCTTCAGTGTCTCGTTTCGTGCGGTTTGTGACTAGCCGGTGGCCCGGGGGGCAGGTCAAAGGAGGGCACAGTAATTGTGTGAATGTTCATGAGCGTCGGTAGTCATAAAAAGGCTCCGATGTCTCTTTTTCTCGTTTGCCCCCCTATTCTGAACAGAGCCGGTGTGCAAACCCCCGTGCAACTCCCATGAGTCCGTATACCGAGAAGTGGTTAGGAGCATGGGTGGAGGTGGGTAAGTGCCCCCCTAATCTATGAAGAAAAAAGATCACAAATAGGTAAAAGTCCATAAGCTACACTTCATAATTGATCGTTATATATTAACTGGACGAGTTTTAATAAACGAATACGCATCTCCTTAAAATGGCCAAACTGCTGCAGCAGTTCTACTATTGTTACAACAATAGGTAAGACGTATAATAACGCCAAAAATTTTGACATGTAATAACGCGAAATAAAAGTGTTACCGTTGACATAATAAGGGGAAAATATTTAAAAAAGCTTTTATCATGCAGAGTAATAAAAAATAAGGTAAATAAATTTATCGGTATGTTATTACAGAAAAGATATTTAAATATTAATACAGCGTTCGTCCGGACGTACGCGCCGCGGTGCAAATACAAATAAAAAGATAAGAAATGCCATTCTTTGTGTAGTCCTGAAGAAAGGTAAACAATTTATTTGAGTGAAATAACAAAATCTAATATATTTTATGATATTGTAATGTTAGCTTTCAGCACATCTTCTCCTTACAAGCTTCAAGTGTACCAAATTTCAAATTCTACGTTCGTCCAATTCTGAGAAAAAGAGATGGTAATTTTTTTCTGCATGTAAAACGTTCAATTTAAGTACGAGCTGTGGCCCGTGGTTTCACCGGCGGAAAAACAGTTGCCACAAATTATGTTTAAATCTTCTCTCAAGATTCTTTACAGAAGTACATGTAGAAGAAAACTCGATAGGGTATTGATGTAACGCACACAGACATCAATTTATACATGTAACGGTCATACAATATCCATAACGTATTTTTTTATTTCTTAATCAGGTAAAAAAAACACGTCACCCATTTTAATATACATTTCCGAGCTGTCGGTGTTGCCATGCTGTCGATATTCGAGTATTACGTCATGTTGTGGAAATAGTTTAGACTTTAGAAATACCAACATCGGAACATCGCCGCTCGGAATAGCAATCAAGACGACTCACAAGTAAGACCCCTTGCTTTGTGTGCACATGTGTATTATATTAGGCTTAATAATCGCGTCGGTGAGTCAGCGTCCTTTGTCCTCGACGGTGGAAAAGCTAAGTGGCTGATACACGACGGATACTGCGGTTATGCAGTCTATAGTGCAATTTCAATGTACGGGTGAATCTTTATTTATTAATTGCGCATTTATCCCACGGAAACATGTTTCTTTCGGGATGAAAATTATTTAATAAACATATTGTAATCTACACTTTTTTTTTAAAGATTAGGGGGAAAACAAGCAATCGCAGCCTTTTTAGGACTACCGACGCTCATGAACATACACATAATGACTGTGCCGATGCGTTGCCCTCCTTCTCCCCCCCCCCAATGGGCCACCGTCTACTCACAAACCGCACAAAACGCGACACTGGAGATGTCACTTTACGGCGGTATTATGTGAGCGAGAGGTACCTCCCCGGTCGTGCCGGCCCAAATCCGTTGCACAAGAGGATGTACTCTCATGCACTAAGCATGGCACTACCTATTCCAAGGATGGCAGTACAACAGGTAGTGTCATGCTTGCTGAAGCGGAATTGGGTTGACACGACCGGTGAGGTACCACACGCTCAAATGATGCCGGCGCCTTGCGCTTACATGTTCGGTGTCGCATTTCGTGTGGTTTGTAAGTGGCTGGTGGCCCATTGGAAGGGATGAGGAAAGGTAACGCATCAAAATAATAATTATGCGGAAGTTCATAGGTTGTAGTTTTCTAAAGGCTCCGATTGCTGGACTGTGTCACTACATTCTTGTTTATCCTTTCCAAGAAATATCTGTAACAGAGAAAAACGTTATTCAATTTCCTTTTTTGATAACTAAATATGTAAACTGAATAATCTATGATGAGTATATAAATATTATTAATTGAATTAAATGTTATTCCTATGAACTTCACATTGCTCAACTCTCGACATCACAATGTCATGCAAGAGGAAAACTCCACGATAATAGATTATTTTAGATTCCCAATGCATATTCCATAAGAGTAGATACTAAGTATGTTTTAAATAAATAAAACACTTCATTGCTACATTAAAACACTATACAAGTCGTTATTGTTTAGATAATATTTAAAAAGGGTTTTAAAAATGTTACCGTGGACATCGTCCCTATATATGTATTTCATAGCCTGCGATTACACCCCTAAAAACTCGGAAAATATTCGAAAAACCCAGGCCGGATTACCTCAACAATTTATGTATTAAAATCTTTCTCAGTATTCGCTCTATATGTTGAAAACCGCATGGAAATCCGTTATTAGATTTTGATAAAATCGTTTACGTACAGATCGACAGCGTCATATTTTGTTTATAATATTTGTAGGTATAAGTAGATACTGTCAGGGACAGTTATTGTTTATTTATAAATTAGGATTGCATCAGAATTGGGCCTGGACGAGCGAGGATGCCGAGCATAGTGTCATACTATGCTCGGCATCCTAGCTCGTCTCGGGATTGGTCTCGCGATTCGTGAGATTTATAACTAGTCGGTGGCCCTTTCTGGGATCATTATCGGTAGTCACCAAGTAGTTCCGATTACTTATTTTGTTTATAGGAATTATACTAGAGAAACCACATTGTGGCGATCCCACAGCTCGATTACAGGCGATTCTGTTTTGGTAAAAGTAAAACGGTTCGCATGTCAAGTTGAATTACTCATAGCTGAATGATGCCAGAATATGAATCACAAGCCAAATGGAATAATATGTGTGGTTGATTCTCACATTATCAGATATTGCGTCCGTTTTGTAGTGCAATAAGTACGTGCCACTTCCCTGTACACAAAAACTAAACCTTTTCTTGATTTTCACGATGATATGGCCTTATTTCAATTTAGAAATTACTTGATTGTGATGTAAAGAATTTGGTACGCCAACATACTTCTGTTTTAAGTAGATTCTGGCTTAAATTTAATCTGTTTTGAGCAGAGCGTGTCAATAACGTTACAAAGGATCTACAGTCGTTTGGCTGTCAAAGAAGAAAAGCATTTCACATATACAGGTGTTGCTGGAAATCTCTACATTAAATCGTGAGGTTATTCGTAAAATAAAGGAAGTCTATATGAAGGTCCAAATAATTTGTGTTCACATTATGTTTCTAATTGTAATTTGCGAAAATTCCCATATTGAAATGACTGATGACGTTGCGGTTAAAAGTTGCCCCGTACCCTTAAATTATATAAAAGTACTGGCCCTACAATGAATTAAAAATGCTAAGTAAATAGCCGTTGGAATTTCCGGTCTAAATAAAAACTTTGTCATAAATTCGTATAAACAAATTTGTTTTGGATATATTTTAAAAATATTGTGTAGGCAGGCCAAGAACTGTATATTCGACGATAATCAAGGAACAGAAAGTTTTTATTTAAGTTAGAATAGAAACGATAATCTGAACAATAAAACCCAAAAAATCTGATCGTATTTAATTAGGCTTAACTTTTATTTATTCCAAAATCGTATCACAAGAAGTGATAAGTGTTGGGTATCGATATTTATATTAAAACTATATACCCACTCGATAACATTTCTACTAATGTAACTCAATTGCCAAAAAAATATTTTTCACTCAACTTCGCAATAGGCTGTAACCGCAAAAAGTGCAAAAACTAGATTGAAACGTATTTTACGTGGCCTAAAACTAGTTAGTATTCGCTTGTTTTTACTAAACTGTTATTGGCGTAAGTAATTGTATCTTGTTAGAGCCAGCTACGTAATGACCTTGTTTCTTGTTTATTATGTTATGTACCAAGGGAATAATGATCAATGGTCCTTACATAAAAAGCTGGAATATCTATTAGCCGCAACGCGGGCGCGAGAAATAGATTTTACGGGAGTGTTAGAGAAGGACTTCCCAATTTGTGGAGTACCCAGTGGTGAGTTACAGAGATATGTCAAGAGGGATGAAAGCGGAATGCAATTTTAATTTTGAAAGAAATAAATATATATGTAAAAACATTAAACACCATTAACTCATCTATTATCACATTTATTGATTTTTCCACAATATTTGATGTTGTTTTGACTATTGACACAATATTTTGTGTTGGTTTGTGTATATTTTCAAGACGCGCATTAGTCCACCTAACTTAATTTTAGAAGTAAAAAGCAATACTTGGTTCCAATCTGCTGGCACACATTCATGCAAGAATTAGAAATGTAACAAAATAATATTGTAAAAATAAGCAAATTTCATTGTGTTGAACTGATTGGTACTGGTATTTTTTCCTAGGCCAAATTTCGTTGCACAGTACAAATGTAGTATCATGCACCATGCATGGCACTACCTCCTAAATAAATGTATAATATAGTGGTTAATAATTTTGAGTAAATAAATATGTTAAACAAAGAAACGAATTTCAATTGTTTTGTACAAAGCTGCAATTTCCTTCATTACACGTACTATTATTGTATATATGCAATATAAATGATAAATAAAAAAATAATATAAATATAATATAAATGCAATGCATGCAATATAAAAATAAATGAATACTAAACTTAAGAAAGGTTGGCAAACCCTGGTGTTGAGCGATATTTACGTGTGTTTACATCCGAGACGACTTTATAGGCACAACGACACCATACGCCATATTAACGCACTCCTTTACGGAATATGTATTGTTTAGAGTTAATTTGCTAAATATGTCGTTTATTTCTAGCGTTGAATATTCTAAGAAATCTATTTATGACTCGCTTTGCACGTTTCAAAGTGGAAGTGTCTAGTTCCGAGAATTAGACATCAACTAATTTAAATAAATTAATTATTACGGTGCGCGCAGTTGCTCAACGCTATGAAGCGCAGTGCTGTGCTAACACGAGGAAACATTTTGACATGAGCGTAATATGTAATCTGATATCGACCATTATACTTTTTCTCAATTTATGATTAAAGCTCTTAATTTAGGTTATTTTAAAGAATGGAGTAGAACAAAAAGGTGTGGTACAAAACTCTGGGTGACTTTAATATTTTGTAGTGGTATTAATTTTAGGCGTATCGAAGCAGAATAGATAAATAATACGGGGTCACATTGCTGGAGGTGTAAAAGGCACATCCTTCACACCCTCGTCCGTCGTGTGCGGCCTCCACCCTCACCCGCCACTGTACAGATCCATTAATTACAAGAGCTTGACAGACTAGAATACTGAATTCACTGGACAATGTGAGAGCCAAAATACATCGAATGCCGTAAATTAATATAAGTTAAATTTTACCCGAAAATTGTATAAGCATACTTTTAACTATTGCGAAATCCCTGCTTACTGTCACTGGCCACTTCAGCCAGTGACAGTACTGTAGCATAATGCTGATGAGCTCGGAACTCCTTTTAACTTAGGTACCCTTTATTCCGTATTCCTCGACATTCATTGTTAAACTTAGTCCTTCCAATATTCCTTAAAATAATACTCCTCATACTCACATGACAACACCGCAGAGTGGCAGATCCGCTGTCGCGTTTCGTATGGTATATGAGTAGCCCATTGTCGGAAGAGGGGAGGTGGACAACGTATTTGGATAACATTTAAGCGGATATTCATTAGTGTCGGTAGACATCACTCACCTACTTGTCTATATCCCTATAACATAAAAAACAATTGGCGTCCGTGGAACCTGTGGAGGAACTATAAGTTCTTGTATCACGGCGGCTGTTTCAATCAGCAGCTGGAGGTCGCAGCATTGGTAACAGGCGACAGAATCAATTACCTACAGATTGATAAGGTTTCCCGCCTTCGTACTGATTTGATTTCCACTTTATTTCTCGTGACATTTTTCCGTCCGCATCTATTTTATATTGTTTGTATTAATTGGAGTCTGTGAAACCTTATAAATTAAATAATTGTTTGTGTTTCAGCTTCGGCATGCGACTGGAGTTTCCTTCTTATGAATGAACATAATTCTAAAGTGAATGGTGAGGTGTGAGGGAGGGAATTTCCGATTAGACTGTGCTGCAACGGCCTAACTCCAAGGATTACCAACCGGTAGATCGCTGCTCCTGGTCGAGGTAATCGCGGTCATTGACTGGCTGATTTATAAAATACAAGAATTAATGTAAGCAAATTTTTTTTAGAAGTGTGTAAGAAAGAAGTAGGACAGATGAGAGGGCACACAGGTTCCGTCACCAAAAGTGGATCAAGTTGCACACATACGAAACCTAATCTTCTTCTACTTAAGAAATGAGTGACGATCCGCTGTTTACATAACTAAATTTGTTGTCAAGACATTAATTTGATAATCCTGTTCTAGTATTGGAGGCAAGTATCTATTTACCTGTTTGTTTTTTTATGATCATTATTATTTTCGGGACAGTAGCCATCTTTAATTTGACATTGCCTAGTAATAGATGTTATCTGGAGCTCACACTCACGAAACACCGCCTTGTGCGAATTATTAAAATATGCCTTATAAAAATATTAATACGGTTGCAACTTCTTCAATTTTTCTACAAACATGCACGGTTATCGAGAAACCCAACCAATAGCGGAACAGCAACATCTGTAAATTTTCATGTTAATGCGTGATTCTAATTCAATTCAAAATAATTTCAAACGTATAGAATAGCAAGGCCAATGTGCAAGACACCTGCACCTATTCCCTCACTCACCTATTCCCATGGGACGTCAGTTCGACACGGCCGGACAGAAATTAGGCGCGGAGCTCAATCATCGCCAACTTCCTGGCATTGGATTGTTCGAAATCGAAAATCCCAATAACTTAAGCTTTAGTTGACGTCACAATTGTTTGATCATGCTTAACTCTACACCCTGACAGCCAAATATTCCACCCTTCGGCGCAGCATAGTTAAAAGAAAACACCAAAAATTTTTATGAAATATTTTTTATTTACAAACTTCCATGGTCACGCTTCAACTTTAAATTAAAGATGAAAAATAAGCTAAAATGGTCCGTAACAAAAACTAATATGCCCTTTTCTTCGACACAAATATAACATAATCAAATCAACCATTTACAATCGTTAGAGAAATTTCTCCAACTATTTAATACCGCCGTCGCCTCTGATGTCTATTCGGAACACAAATTACCAACGGTTTGATCCCACGGCTAAAATAAAATATCATATTTCCTGTCAGTGGAGCGAGCTTCAGCGTTTGAGTAGTTTTTTTCCTCGACATTTTTTCAGGGCGTCGCGTTTTTTAAAGGAACTGCCTCGCACATGTTTGTTCAACACAAACGACATCTCACAGTTATATGTTTTTTGTCGCTTCGTGATTCCATTCTCAGTTTACGCTTTGAGTTCTTTGATTGTCTACGATTTATTTTATGAAATATACATAAAATATAGTGATAATAACTACATAATAAGAAATATTAAGATACAAAAGCGTCTGTTGTTTTCTTGTTGCGAGGAAACGCGTTTACGCGCCAGAACCGGCCCTGCGTTATAGTGCCGAATACCCATTAAAACCACAAAACCACCGCGAGTGCCATCAGTAAAACCACAAAACCACCGCGAGTGCCATCAGTGTAGCCCTTGGCGAGGCGCCCCGGTACTATGAATACTTTCCCAGTTAATACTTACTTGATTGATGACATCATTTTCATTCAAATTTTCATCCCACATTGTGCACTACTTCTTATCCATATATATGTGGATAAGAAGTAGTGCATAAATGAATGATATGTTCATATATTTTTATTATATATTCCTATGTTTGAACCCGAGTTTTTAGCCGTAATGACGTCACTGACAAACAGACATACACATTTATTTCCGCATTTATGATGTTAGCTGCCTATGTAACGCACTTTTTTTTGTTTGGACACACAATTGGGTTAATCGGTTTATGTCTATAGATGAACACCTAGATTACTCTGACACGTGTAGTATTATATTTAATATCAATGATAAGTAAGAGACACGACCGGAGAGTTACCTCTCTGGTTAACACGATGCCGCCGTTACGTGCGATTTGTTCCTTGACCATCTGCATAACAATTATGCGGATATCTGTCATCAGGCATCGGTGGACATCACACTATAATAAAAAAATCTAGACATGTGCCTGTCCGGTTCAAAATTGTAGTAGTACACGACCCATCCGGGTGGGCATTTACATGAATCACTTAGCCAAGACATATAGTCAGAGAGTCATCTAAGATAGCCAATCACAAAGGCCTAGTCTGTATGTATTTGTGTTATGAAGTGATTTCATTAATAAAATTTAGGTGCCAAGTTATTGATTTGCAAAAATACAAGATAAACGATTTCTCTCATTAAAGTATCAGTGATTGTATACAAACATCTTTTTTCGCAAAGTCAATCCCGCATGATTTTAAGTTGTTTTCTTGTGAAAGCACTTTGCCTTTTATACGGACGGTTTTGAGTCGCTGACTGTTTATCTTGGCATTTTCCAATTTATTAATCAACGGCCCAAGCGAACAATTACATCATTTGCTGGCAAGCAAAGCCTTTTGACAACGGAAGCTACGAACTCCGTAATTGAGAAGGGCAACGGTTGCCCTTCTCAATCTCTCCTTTCATTATATAGAGTGTGTGATTTGGCAAATATTGGATAATTGTAGAATTAATTTTTTTTTATGTGAATAAAACAAGATAAATCGTAAGGATCGTGGTGTTTGGCACCCGGTACTCTCACTCTCCCAAATACCTTCCTAGGTAATAACTCTCACTAAAATGTGTTGTGTTGTTTTACGCATGTTTTTTTCTATCACAACGGTAAGTAGCGTGTTCAGAGCGGTTTACAGTAAGCTGTAAGCAGGTTACAGTGTTTGTTTCTCACGGGTGGCCGTGTGCGTTGTTCCGCGCTTGCATAACGTAGCGAGCACGTAACACGCCGTAATACCGCATTATGCATGTAGGCCGGCTGACGACAGCGCTGTGACGTCACTTACCCACGGACGGTGTATTGTTGGTCCTTCGTCAATATTCCAGATATTGACGAAGGACCTAAGTATTGAATATTGAAGAAGGACCGAAGGACGTAGGTATAGGTCCATTATCAATGCCTTCACATGTAGAGCTATATAAGTCCTTCTTCAATATTATGGTGTAAGACTTAGATATAATAAGGGCCCTGACATGTGGATGACTGTCACTTAGAACATAAGACGTAGAATTGTAGGTCCTTCATCAGTATCATGCCCTATGATATTTGTAGATCGTCAATTGATTTCGAATAATGATCATGTATTATAATGTAGATTTATATGTCATTATTTTTATATAACACGAGAAGCAAACGAGAAAACTGAGCCTTTTACGACTACCGATGCCCGTGAACATCCACATAATTGCTATGCCGATGCGTTACCCTCTTCCCCCCCCCAATGGATCACCGGCTACTCACAGACTGCACGGAACGCTACACTGAAGATGTCACTCTACAGCGTTATTATGTGAGCGAGAGGTTATAGGTCATTCGTTAGCATTGTGCCTTAAGATGTAGATCTTATAGGTCCTCCGTAAATATCATGACTTGTGAGATAGGTTTATAGGTCATAGGTGAGGATTGTGCCTTAAGATGTAGATCTTATAGGTCCTCCGTCAATATCATCACTTGTGAGGTAGGTTTATAGGTCATTCGTGAGCATTGTGCCTTAAGATGTAGATCTTATAGGTCCTCCGTCAATATCATGACTTGTGAGGTAGGTTTATAGGTCATTCGTGAGCATTGTGCCTTAAGATGTAGATCTTATAGGTCCTCCGTCAATATCATGACTTGTGAGGTAGGTGTATAGGTCATTCGTTAGCATTGTGCCTTAAGATGTAGATCTTATAGGTCCTCCGTAAATATCATGACTTGTGAGATAGGTTTATAGGTCATAGGTGAGCATTATGCCTTAAGATGTAGATCTTATAGGTCCTCCGTCAATATCATCACTTGTGAGGTAGGTTTATAGGTCATTCGTGAGCATTGTGCCTTAAGATGTAGATCTTATAGGTCCTCCGTCAATATCATGACTTGTGAGGTAGGTTTACAAAACAACAACAACAACACACGCCAGTTCGTTGGGACGTCACGACCAGGACGGTACCTCTCGCTTACATTATACCTGCGTAAAGTGAGATCTTCGTTGTCGCGTTTCTGTATAAATATGCGGATATTCATGGACGTCGGTAGTCGTAGAAAGCCTCCGATTTCTCGTTTGCCACCCTATACTTAAAAAAAGTAAAGAAATCCGTCGGAAATATTGATCAATCATGAAAAATCTTTCATTAACAGAAAGCTACACTGCTCTGGAGTGACATGGGCTATATTTTATTATGATTGAACCAACTTTAGAGTAAAATAAATGTAATAGGTAGTGCCATGCTTTGCCACCTAATTTGGCCGGAAAGCTCGTGGAGATACCTCTCATGATATCGCTGTTCAGTGACAGCTATGAGGTCGTGTTTCGTGCGGAGTAGTCGGTGGCCTAACGGAGGGGAGGCGGAAACTAAGGCAACGCATCTGCAATACAACAATAATTTTTATTCATAAAAAGGAGATATTTTTAATATCCATATAGATATCTTTGGGCGTCGATAGTCATCAAAAGCCTTCGATTACTCATTTGCACCCTATATTATTAATTAAAAAAAAAATTACACTCAACTAACTAGACAATAGGACATGAGTTGACTAGATATTTAATAAAGAATTTGTAATGTTAACAAATATGTAATATAGCAGATAACAAACGCCGTATGAAAATTGTGTGTTATTTGTATATGAAGAAAAGGTGTTGGCGGTTTGGTAGTAAAAAAGTCTGATACGTTTTGTTACGATTTCGTTAACACATCTGTAGATCTAATCCATTTATCACCACGACAGCTACTCCTTGCTACTGGCGTTAGAACTCTTGTCTGTTACAGTAGTAAGTTCTATTCAGGTGTCACTTGGAGGTCACAGGATTTTTGATTATTAGGGCCACATGGATAGCTATGGACTCCGTAAGCCATGTAGTACTTGCCTCGCTAAAAGCTGGGCGTATATATGTTATGTCGGCTGTGGTTGCTAATTACGACGTGTTAAATGAAATTTCATACTTTAAAATTAAATAAATAAATATATANNNNCAGTAATAATGTGATGTCTTAACGCTTGTAACGTAACACCAATTATGCACAAGAGAATTTAAATGAGATTACTCAAAGCCGGCGTGAGTTACAACAGAAGTGCAGTGTTTGAAATCAATTTAGCGTGAAAACATTTCCAACTTGACTGTTCCTCGGCAAAGCATCCTTTATCTCCAAGTCACTCGACACTGGCAGCTGGCGCCAAAGCTACCGAATGGGCACGGATTCGATTGCAAAGTTGCAATCGGATCTTTTGTTATCGGAGGCGATATTTGGGCATTTATCGACGGATCAGCGATGTCTCGTGCGCATGTCATACCGTAATTCAATACGGAACAACCCATTGTGGTGGCAATACAATGGGATGCAGACATGTGTCCTAATGGACGGCGAGACTTATCTATCATCGACTTGTCAAAATTTACTCCTGATTGCGGATCCGCCACTTGAGCGTTTTAATAAGGTGGTAATGGAAACGCGTTCCATATACCGAGGCTTTTTGTTATTACAAAAAAACGTGTACAAAGTAGGTATTTAGCAGGAGATAGTAACAAGAGGTATTCCACTACAACTGAATTGATCGATAGACATCTAGCGATATTGGCTTGTAGGCAGTGTATGACCAATCCGATGGCCCATTAATAGAAAGACAGAAAGAGTGTAATGCATCTGCATAAATATATTACTCACTTTTATTTGCCGCCATACATTATTAAAACAGTTAACAGTTAGAGGTTGCTTACTTTAAGTATTTCGTATACACACGGAAGGCAATTAGTGGTTCCATGTGTTTAGGCTTGAGAAACACTTAACCATATGTAGGGCTGAGTCAGTACGAAAATAAAGAAATTAAAAAGCTATGATCATAGGATGTAATCTGCCGCTGTAGTCACTGTTGAAGACTTATAATGTCATTTGTGCGGGACAGAATATATTTTAGTATTGCATAACATGGAGGGAGAAAGGAGATAGTCATCTGATTTTGAGTGGACCTTAGAATCCTTCATGGTTTTGGCCTACAACCACATCTGCCTTTGGCTAACGTCCGCCTATCCGAATTTCGTCTACGGCGATCATCTTTATACACCTAGTCTTGCTATAAATATTGTAACGAAGAAAAAAAATTCATTCTCTATTCCCACATTCCTGTATTTTTATGGGACCATAGTCCGAGAAAACGGAGAGAAATCAGGCGCAGGATCGATGGTTTAACGTGGTCTTCGAGGCACGGGGCACGCCAACATTCTGACTTCGGAGTGTTATTAGAAATTTAAAAATCCAACACACACTTTTTGTTTTGTCTGACCCGGGATTCGAACCCGGGACCTCACGTCTGTGGCTGAACATGCTTACCACCAGACCACGAGGCGAACAGCATCGGTGTTGTGTAAGTATCAAATACACAACAGATAGGTACAGTATTGTGCTATGTCAGCGTCTCCATAACTGAGTAATTTAAACAAGTGTACTCACATCAATGGACTAAAGCGAAACACTATCCACACAAGGAAGTCACTAGGCGGGCGTCGCTACCTTGAAAATTGTGAATACAGCGAAGATAATATGTGTGTGTGTGTGTGTGTGTGTGTGTGTGTGTGTGTGTGTGTGTGTGTGTGTGTGTGTGTGTGCGTGGTGTGCGTGTGTGCGCGCGTGTTGTGTCTGGCTGTGTGAAAGATGAAGTGCCGCATGTTATGAATAATCTGAGATGTATTTATTACATTTTTACATCTTCAATTTTTTTTTATTCTTCAGGTTTATTATATTATTACACTTCTCAATCTACACGATTAGGGAACTGACGTGATGTTGCCTTGTTGTGTTGCAGTATAGATTTGACATGATAATTTCCTTAGGCAGGGAAGTTTGCGTGAAGCAGAAAGAAGAAATCTCGAGACGGCAATGCTTTAAGATAAAGGAAAAAATATCATATCGTACCGAGAGCTTAATAGCTTAATCAAAAACACAGGGCTTACGGACCAGGAGGTACCTCTCGTTCAAATGTCACCACAGTAAAATGGGCAAATCCGAGTGACGGGAGAATGAGAGCAACGCGTTTATAAAGCAACTTTCCTGCTGCCCATGTACATATCAAACGGATCCAGCAGAAAAAAACTAGGCGAAGATCAGGGGCCCAAAACAGATATAGATACAGATTACTTTATTTATCTTACTAATGCTTGAACTAAGGTACGCAAAAAGAACGAATAAGTCCGTTATTACAATCTATAATCTCATTAAAATATTTTGTATTAAGAAAAACTAGGAACAATTTTCTTTCCAAGATGCACTTGAAACTGCTGGGTATAGTTAATAGAAATCGTATACATTAAGTACACATGTTTCTCTTTTCCTCTATGTTCAGAGATATCGTTTTTTTCCTGCGATTTGTATTTCCTGTTATTATCTATGGTATATCCCCTCGATATACGTTTGGTGAAACATAGTAACACTGTACCGTCCCTGTTAAAACCGTACGTACTCGTGTAAGAGTTTGTCATCAAGTTTGTGTGTCAAGTGTCAGCCCTTTATATCATAGTGCTTTAAACCAAGTGGCCTAATTGCGTACGGCATGGCCGAGTAGTAGTAGACCGCGATCCAACAAGTAATAATAATAATAATGTCGTCGTAGCCGAATTGACTAGCCAACTGCGCAGGACATGTTAATGTTGACAAGTGTGAACGCAGACACAAGTGTACTTGCTGTTCCCTCATTCTCATATTCCCATCGGACGACCAGAGAGAAATCACACGCAGGACCAGCATCATGTAATACCACTTCGTGACTTCGGGCTGTTATTAAAAATTGATAATTCCCAGTAACAACCGGGGAATTCACAACTGTGGTTGGACATGCTCACTATGGACTGTTCCACAAAACCAACAAGTATATCTATAATGAAGAAACTCAGTTTTAAACAGTGATTAGTACGACTTCCTCGAACCATCACGATATTTAACAGATTTTTACAATATCACGTAGGCTTATCACTCCACTTTTGAACATAAGCCTATTTCGTACACAATAACACACACACACACAGCTAATCTCCTGCGACTATCTTCCAATTTAGATCACGGAGATCGCCTTTAGCGTACTTTCATCATCATCATTATCAGCCCTTATCGGTCCACTGCTGAACATAAGCCTCTTTCAATGAACGCCAAGACCGCCGATCACCTGCTACTCGCATCCACCCCAGACTAGCTACTATATTGAGATCGTCTTCCCACCTGGCGAACGCTCGACCAACACTTCGTTTTCCTAAACGCGGCCTCCGTTTGGTGTGGAGACTCCAGAACCTTACTAGCCCATCTGTCATCTGATCTTCTGAGTGTGTGACCAGGCCATTGCCACTTCAGTGAACTTATTCTTCGCGTGATATCGAAACTTTAATTCTCTACCTTATGACTTCGTTGCGAATTCTATCGGACAAAGAAACATCCAACATAACATGTTCAATAGCCCGCTGCGCTACCGCAAACTTGCGTGCAGGCCTAAATTAAGAGACCCTGTTTCCTCCCCATAGGTCACCACGGGGAGAACTCATTGGTTGAAGACTTTTGTGTTGAAGCTCTGCGGTATAGGCGACGTGAGAATGTGACGAAACATCCGGAATGCTGCCCAACCCAACTGAGTCCTTCTATCGGCTTCCTTCTCGAAGTTATGTCTACCTAATTGCAACAGTTGCCCAAGGTAGACGTATTCGTCCACAACTTCGAGAGTAGCATTATCGACGTTGACCGGCTTAGGGAGAACGTGTTCGTATCTTACTCTTACTTAATAGCGCTTAGAGTTATGACGGGTCACCGGGATTACGTCACGCATAACATAGTATTACATTTCATACAGCCACTGGTCAGTAATTAGTTTTTAAATATGCGAATACAACGCAATCGGTAGACTCGCTCAAGGTAGACTCAGTTCCATGTTTCTTGTTTAGCAGTACGTGGCAATTATGTTCACTTCCTTACACCTCATCACTATCATCACCTTAGCACCCCCATTCCAAACGTGTCGGCATATCGTTGTCGATACCATGTCGGCCTCGTAGTGTAGTGGTAAACATGTTTAGACACAGTCATGAGGTCTTGAGTTCGAGTCCCGGGTCGGACCAAAGCGTTACTAGGGTTTTTCTACTTCTAATAACATCGGCAAGAATCCGCTACTATCTGTTTTTCATACCCCTATATGTGTGATAAGAGTTGTTCTCCCTTAACATTTTTTCTCAATGTTTACACGTTACAGTGACAACAAATACAATTTATGACGGAACAACGTCTGTCGGGACAACAAGAATTATATATA
>JAFELO010000236.1:267047-305537 GCA_017140195.1 Eumaeus atala | reverse complement strand
AATGTTTACTAAGGAAATAAAAATCGTATTTATTATTATTAGTTCATCCAATCGGTAGCGGGTAGACGTGGTGTAGTATAGGTGGGCCCACCTGTTAGCATATAATTGTGAGAGTAACCCACAGTGGGATATAAAAAGGTTGGTTTCGTAAGGAGTCAACTTTACATCATACCTGTCATTAACTGTCTCAAACGTGAGGTCTCGGATTCGAGAAACAGGAGAATGAAAGAATAAATAATGCACTCGTGTCTTCTAAATAGTGATGGCCGCTATAGCCGAAATTCGTCGAGGGCGACATTATTATTATAGCATCCGTATGTATTTTATTTTTATCACGAATCACTAGTCTATTTAAATGTTACGGACGTGGGTAAGTATTAGCAAAACGCATTTTTGTGGCGCGGAAAAAATAGACGCAAAACAAAGAAATAACAGAGCCAGTGTGTACAGACGCGGAACTCCGTGTGACCTGTTGTTTCATTAATCTATAATGCCATTAAGTGAACTAAATGTGCAACAGAGTGCTGACTGCGGGCGGCAGCTTCCTACAACACTTGCACACTGTGTTTGGGTTGTGTAATGTAGGCGATTGCAACTTATGACGTCACCGCACGTAAGCCGTAATGAATTAAACAATAGCTGTGCCAACCTGTCCGGAACAACGGAGTAACGTTATTAAATATAATAATTGATGTAAAACTAATACAAAGTGCCTTGTTTTCAATGTCGCGTAACACTAAAACACATGCCACGGAGGCCGGTTTGCCATTGAATATGAGTGTTAGAAATATACAAAGAGAGAGAGAGAAACAGAGAGGATATGAGGATAGTGGCATGCATCTCGTAAGAAAAGCGATAGAGAAACGGGAGGCCGGGGTAGCGTACCCGTACGTCATTTGCAAATTTCGATCTAGAAGTTGCAAGTGACTTCCTTAACGTCAGGGACGTTCCAAAATTAGAAAGGGTAACAAACATACAAACCTGCAAGTATATGTAATAAAAGCGAAAAATAAATAACTCACTCATCAGAAAATCATGGAAAATACAGCACTATTTTAAATTTGGCGTGGGGGATCTTTTTAGTATAGCGCTCACTATGGTGGGATTTCGCAAAATTCGACCCCTAAGTGTGCGTTTTTGGGGGTGGAGTACCTTAGGCCTTAGGCTGGGGAGCTGCTAGTTTATAATATTTGTAAGGTATTGGTAGAATGTAGATCAGATTGACTACAAACATTTTTGCATGCCAAATTAGCTGCGCTCATATAAGGGCGTCATCAAAATCCCTTCTACAATTGTGGAGTTGTGGAGTCAATATTTATTTAGGTTCATCATTAATTCCCATATATCTAAATTTACTTCTTGAAGTTGTTGATTCTTGGACGAACGGTCTAGTTAGATAAATCAAACAACAGGATAGTGGCGATCGCCGATCCTAATTCGGATGGATAGCGCTTGGAAAGCTAAAAAATATATTCTCGTCCAAAATACCCCAAAGCAAAAGTTTGAAATGAAGAAAAGAAAAGGACTAACTAAAGTAACATACGGATCTAGGACTTGACCGTTAAATGTGTTAAATAGGCGTTCACTTTTTACTCAGCGCGCACCGAAGGGGCATGCTCTTCTCTGTGAGACATGATCTGAAAATTCGATAATCCGTATAATATATCCGAATCGAGAATAACCGAAATAGTTCAGAAATGCAAGGAATGCCATAATACTCGCAGAACCGACAAGCGTTGGGGAGCGGAGTAGAATTAGACGGTAGTAGTGTTAGACGGCCTCATGCCGCTGGACTGATGACCTGGTCAATGTTGTGCCACTGCATGCAAGTCGGTGATCGTTACACGACACTCCCTTGAGGAAACATGTGTCCAACAATGGACTGGATGCTAATGATGATACTAATGTAATTAAATTATCCACAATCACACGGGTTACTATAGTTTATGTACGTATATTTTAGTTAAGTATTTTCATATATTCTTTGATAATTTAAATAAAGGCAATACACTTTATTAATACAAGTAATAAATAGCGCTATTGAAGGCGCGGTCGCGGGAGAGGTGTGGGTTATTAATATAATTAAGCTATTATGGGCTCGACAAGAGGAGGATATTTTAAAAAGCATTTATGATTTTATTATGGACTGGTCATGAGTAAATAAACGATGGTAGGTTTCCATGGAACGTTCTTGTTTTAAATTAAATAATTCTAATCAAATAAATGAAATGTCCATGTAAATAATATTATGTCGATCTTCAAGAATGATCACAGTGTTTGATTCTTATATATATGTACACTTATTTAACATGGGCCACGTAACACAGAGTACTGGATAGTTATAACTGATAACGTAACATATAATTAGTGTAACAATTCTATTGGTCGTTAATCGGGAGAAAATATATGTTACAATAATAGGGACTATTTATACATATGAACAATTACATGGCTTACTTAATCTTATGAAGTATATGCCTTTAAATTAAAAAAAAAAAAACAATATCATTGTGAGTGGCTCTTGAGGAGTGATCAGCACACACGTTCCTAAACGCCTCCACTTTATAAATTTGGACCTGATCTGGATAGCGGATAAAAGAGACGATTTTCGAAATTTATTCTGCTTTCTTCAGTTCTTCTAAGCCCGCGTGTGACACAAGAGATCGGTTTTGATATTGCACAAAAGGACTCTAAAACTTACAAACGGTATATTAAAAGCATATGTGGGGTTGATAAACTGGTTATTTTACGTAGTAATTACTTTCGATGTAAATGAGTTTTTGAGGGCTGCTCTCACACTTTGTTTAATTGAATCAGAAAATCTATTCCTACGCCAATCAGTATAGGCCTTTCAGTTAGGTGATCCAGAACATAACTTAGGTTTTCGAGAGGTCCCGCTATGTCATGTCCATACTGAAAATACGCAGAGATTATGTATTTGCTGGAATCTTGGTAATCGATATGCATGACAGAGCAATTTTTGGAACTCAAAACGTAGCAGCGTAAACGCAATCTTGTCATCATTGACCAAAATCCCAGCTTTCGGAGTAGCTCCACACTGAATCAGGCTTGTTATGCCTGAAGTTGCATACTGTTATTGAGCGATAACGAAATCTAAGTTCATTTGACTGGCAATAACAAGCAGCTCAGATGTGGCAGCCTCCGATCCCTGAAGATTGAGCTGTCCTATCGAAATAATATTTCCCTCCTTATCCACATTGAGTCATGTTGACTGCCTGTTGTTCCGCATACGGACGAGCTGGGCAAGTTGTTGAGTTGGCTACATGAGTGCTTGCCTCTTTGCGCTTAAAGCGCTAGCAGGTAGCGCAACAATCCCTTTGTAACTGACATTTGGTTTTACGATGTCCCGTATCTCCGCATTTACCGCATAAGATTTCGGTACAGTATTAATCTGGGTGTCCATATTGTTGGCATTTGTTGCAGCAAATGATACCTAGGTAGTATCATATCAGCTTCGTCCCAGCCAATATAGACACGACCAAGGCCAACAAATTTGTCTTGAAGAACTGATGAACACTCCTCATCAGAGGGGAACTTACCCACCTCCACCCATGCTCCTACCTACCTCTCAGTATACGGAGCGAATCATGTGATTGCTCACCGGCTCTGTTCCCCCACGTGCAATTATGGACTCCCTACATATTATTAAGTGCCCTCTCGTTATTTCACTCCCCCCTTCTGGGGCCTGACACCACAAAGATAGAAGTTGACACCGGCCTCGTCAGTCCTGATTATCTCGATGCAGGTATGTCGTTATCTATCCTTCCTCTTCGCGTGCCATGTATGTCTTCAATTGCTTAAAGCTCCGTTCCATTGCGACCAAATCCTGCCGATGAACTGGGCCCACTGTCTTCCGTTCGATGCCGTCCAACATGATGTTTCGCTCGTTTTTGTACAAGTCACCCTCCCACATTATATGGTCTCTGTTTTCAGCTTCATGACCACAGGGAGACGATGGCAAGTCACATAACTCCATCCCGTGCAGGCGACATCTAAAGCACCCGTGCCCTGTTAGTATTTGTGAAATAACGTACTCAGGTTCCACCCATTGATATGCCAGACGCGTTGTAACTTCTGGAAAGAAGCAGTACAGCTCCCGCCCGTCGGCACACGCGCCCCCCGACAAACCAACCCACTTGGCAGTGGAGATGACGTCGTCCGCGATAGCTGTTTTCTTTCCCTTATGCTAATTGCCCTTGAGCCCCACGCAATCCTCCTGCACGCGCACCGTTCGAAGAACCTCCAGATCGGCAGGCAGAACGCCGGCCAATACTGGTAGCGCCGCACTGCTTTATGACCTGTAGGCCTTCGTCAATAAAATTAAATCTGGTATTTGGGTGCGTAATAATACACTACGTACAACATACAAGTTAGAGCGTCGACACCAAAGGTAACTGGAATAGAGGACAGCGCATCGGCATGGCATGCTGTTGTTTATGTGCGTCGGTGGACATAAAAATGACGATTTTTATAGTATACCCCACTTTTACCCTCCGCAAACGAGCAATCGGAGACATTATTGTCTGGCAAGCGTTGTCCTCCTTTCCTCAACTCAGCCAACCAACTCAACCAGCTACTTACAAATTGCACTGCAAACACTTTACGGCGGTA
Organism: Eumaeus atala; assembly: GCA_017140195.1. Lineage (NCBI taxonomy): Eukaryota > Metazoa > Arthropoda > Insecta > Lepidoptera > Lycaenidae > Eumaeus > Eumaeus atala. The sequence continues at coordinate 300,905 of JAFELO010000236.1, read as the reverse complement.
TCATGTGAGCGAAAGATATATCCGCGTTCGTGCCGGCCCAATTCGGCTGCAATACCTATATCTATGCATATTTTAAAACAAAATCCCCAAAAGTCGTCTGTCTGTATGTGATCGATTTTCTCAAAATCTACATTTGACGCTTTTCACCGATGATTAGAGCGATTCCAGTGTATAATTTGTTAAGGTATTTTCATGTTCACGCCGAACTCCAGCTTCTTGTATTCACGGGTAATGCCGAGGGGGATCGCTAGTATAAATGTAACAAAACCAAGCCATGCACAAGGATATAGTTGGCAATCAATTAAAGTGTCTGTCGACACCGCACGCGCGCGGCTGCCAGGATTGTGCACTTGTGAGTGGCGTACGGCGCGGCTCATTTCTCAGAACTGGGTTTATTCTGCACGTGACGTCAGCGTCTATACTTCCTTGATGTTAACATTTATCTAACAATAAATATAGTCACAATATCTTCGTCTATGTAGTTGTGATAATCTCTCTGCTTTATCCATGAGGGAAATTTCGTGAAGGTGTCTGTGAGCGTGTGTGTGTGTATCACGTGTGTTTATGATGGTTGTGCATTTTTTAGAATTAAAGAAATTAAAAATCTACTGAACGTTTGAGGGTAACGTTATAGTAAGAGGTAGTGCCATGTTCCATTGTAGCCGAATTGGGCTGGCACGACCGGGGTACCTCTCGCTCACATCACACCGCCGTCAAGTAACAGCTTTCGCATTTCGAGTGGTTTGTGAGAGTCGGTGTAGAAGGTAGGAATGCCTTCCTACCTACGCATACACATCTACGTGAAAACAATTATGCGGATGTATGTGGTCGGTAGTCGACAAAAGGTGTAGATTACACCTTTGCACTCATATACTAAAAGAAATATAAGTAGATAGGTACGTGGGTAGATTTCCTTTTGGTATCTACCAAACCATTCAAGTCCCTGAAAGTTCGTTGGGTCTCTATGGAATACAGATAAAAAATAGAGTAGGGAAACCATGGGCAGGTCTATGACTGCGAGCGTCCGTCTTGCCATATTTCCTTCCTATATCGACTTAGACAGACGCGTGTTAGGCATAGAGATAATACAGATAGAGAAGGAAAGCCAGCCTAAAAAGCGGCCGTCTAAGTCGAGAGAAACAGCAAATGTAGTAATAATAATAACAATGTCGGACATCTCTATTGAGAAGACCCACCTGCGCGGGACATATTATAGTGCACAAGTGTTTGCGCAGACACAAATGCACTGTCTATACCTTAATTCTCCTAATCCAATGGGTCGGCAAACCACTAGACAATCAACTTCTTAGTCTATTCTACAAGTTGCCAGTCGCCGTTATAATGTGCCTATGGCATCCCTTCTCTATCTATATCATCTCTATGGTTGATCCACCCGTGGTCTCTGGCTCAGTCGTCAATTAGTCACGTAGAGTTCTTAGGACACATAATAAGATGTAAACATTTGTTTGGCTTGTAGGTGGGTATAATATAGACGAGCAATTAGATATGTGATGTTGGTTACATACATACATGTTCAAATTTATAATAATTGTGCATCGGCGTGTCGCGGTTTGTGATTAGTCGATGCCCTATGGGAGAGGAGGAGCAAAGGGGACTTTATGAGCGTCAGTAGTCAAGACAGCAAGTCCGTCCTCCTGTAATGTAAAAAAACTTCTCCAGTAACTTGCTACGTAGAGAGCTCCTATCGTTATGCGGTCTAGCTCTATGAATATGTAAACTCGAAACAGTATCACTTGTTGCTCGTAAAAACGGATCCATAATACAACATACACACGACAGATGGAGGCACAATGCGACGTCCTCGGGGCGCCTCATTGACTCCGCAATTGATGTACATTGATACCCCATCGCAACCCTCTGTTTAATTACAATAGAAAAATACTCCCTTCATGATGAGGTATGATACCATAAAACTAAAAGTTATACATAAATAACTTAACATATGAATACATTTTAATTTTATGATTTATTTTTTTAAGCTGGTGAATTCGTGAAGGGAGCGTTACGTAATCAATGCCAATGGAAGTTTAGCAGGAGATATAAGTCAGTAGAGATAGAACTAGAGAAAGTGACACGTCTTCTTATAGCCATTGCATGAATTAGAGCAGCCGTGTTAAGTTTTACTTCAGTTGTATTGTCTAAATCGCACTCGTGTTTTAATTAAGCATGGTCCACAGTAAGCACTTCCGAGTAAGAGTTTCTTTCTTCTTCTTTGAAACTTCTGATAATGCACATTGGTTTGATTATATATAATTATAAAACACTTAAAATACTGAATATAAATTGATAAACCAAAGTCACCATTTAAAACATCATAATTAAAATAAATTAATCAATCATTAAACGCTTTCATCAAAACGCAAGAGTAAAAGTATTAGAAGCGGTTGAAAAAGTTTAAAAGCCTTGACGGGCTCTGATTGGAACCACATGACGTCAAACGATGAAATAAATTAAAAAACAATCACCAGCTCATTTGAGTAAACAGAAAAAAATGTTCAAGCCTCGGTACGCCCGTGACATTTGCTCCCGAAAACAGATCTCGGTGTCTGGAGCAAAAAACCTCAGCCGTTCGGTGTTCGTCTCAACGATCGACGCCACCGTTTTTATTTTGGAATCTTCAACCGTGGGAAAGCTCGGTGAGGTCAGGTGGCAGCACATGTGCGCCTCGGTTTAGGGTGTTTAAAAATAATATTAAACAAAATACTAATGTAGGTGCAGACTGGCGGGCCAGACGTCGCGGGGGAGTTGTGTATTCCACCTCCGCTGCTGGTGGTCCGTAAACAATAACAACGCCGTTATGATGAGCAGGCGATATGGAGCTGAGCTTGTGGTGTAATCGTAATACCATAAAACATTAACAACTCTCGCACTTGTACATTTTATAGTCTAATCGTTTAATGTGTTTCGTGATTATTAAAAAGATATAAAACGTATTACACTGCTTCGCGGTTTTTTTTTTCACATTAAAATTTAATATGGTTCTCTATATGCAGACCAAGGTACCCTTAATACTAATGGACTAATCAACTTAAGTTAGTGCTGCTTATGTAGATTTGTATTTATTATCTTAAATCTTTTAGGTATTGTTGTTGGTAAATGAGTTCCGCTTACAAATGGAAGTGGAATGGACCATCCGGAACTCGTGTAAACATGGATCTACGTCATGTCATTTCAATCTATCGGTTGTGGTATATTATGTAGGCATATTTAATATCTTGAATGTGCAGGTTTATAAGAATCAGATCCATGGATACGAGGAGAACCCCGTACCTGCGGATCTGATTCTAATAAGCCTAATGGTATAAGTTTTAAATTAGCAAGACGAATATGGCCGGTACGATCGCGGACTCTCATTTACACAACACCGCCGTTAAGGTACAGGTATATTGCTCTTCGTGACTGTGGTTTTCCAGCGGTCCATTGGAGGGGAGCAGGGAAGGAAAGTAACGCAACTGCGAAACAAGTCATAAAAAGGCCTGGACTTGTTCGTTTGCCCCCATAAACACCCATAAAAAATAGTCTGCGGCAACAGAAATACGTAGGTATCTATTTTGCATTATATGTGAAAATTACGGCTCAAGAGATATAGAATAGTAACAGACAGACGGACCGATAGACATTAGAGTCCTAGCAACAGGGCCACGTTTTTACCCTTTGGATACGGAACCCTAATAATGGCGCCTACGGATCGACACACGACTCTTTACGAAACGAATGTGTTGAGAATTAAGTCATTAGTTACTTATAAAGGAACGTTTCCGATTTCAATGATCTGTATAAATTAAGCTATAAAATAAATTTGAGGTAGATATTATAAATTTGAAATGAATATTTTTGGGAGGTATTTCATATAGTATGTAAATAGCATTTTACCTTGGGCAGGGTTTAGAAATTTAATGCAGTGAGGGACAACTAAGGAAATTTTAACAATGCTACGGAAGTGAAAATTGTTTTCTTTTTGTATTATTGGAGGAAAAAGGAGTAGTCGGGGGTGTTCTGATGACTGTCAACGCACATTAATATCTTCACTTTGCTATGTTCTTCCTCTCCTCCAATGTGCCTCAGGCTGCTCACAAACCACACGAAACGCGACAGTTAAGCTGTCGCTTTACGGTGGTATCATGTGTGCGAGAGAGTCGTGCCTGCCGCATTCCGCTGCAATGTAGCGTGACACTACCTCTTGCTAAAAATGAATGAAAAAATTAAAATGATTTTATTCAAAATAGAATTGAAGAAATTACTTCTCGAACGTCAGCAAATAAATCTACCACCGGTTCAACCTTAGCCCTGTCTTGAGAGGGACCAGCGAAACAAACTAAACGGATCTGTGATCAATTAATTAAATATCTTAAACATGCAATTATTTTTAGTATCAATAAACAATTTAAGGAATTACATTAAAAACATACTGAAATAGCCTGGGCAGAGCGTCTTACTTCACAACAACTAAACTATATTGCCTTATAATAATATCCTTTACTACACAAACGTTCCTTTACGATTAAAATCATATTTATTAACAATTCCTGAACGCTTTCTGCGATCTTACTGTAAAGAGGAATCCATTGCCCGAAGATTAATTACTTAACGACCGGCTGGCTCAGTTGGTAACGGGCGATTAGTCCGCGTGTTACGCCAGAGGTCGCGGTTTCGAATACCGCCTGGGTCATGGATGTTTATATATGTGTTATAACACAGCCCGCCCTCGCTCCGCACGGATGTTTCACGACATACAGGAAAGAATCGATGATTTACAAAAATATAAAAGTTATGAATTTTATTTTAAGCCTTGTAAACATTACACGTTACAATGACAATAAATTTATGACAGAATAATGCTCGTCGGAACAACTAGTTGTCAATTATTTCTGCAGCTCAATGAGGATTTACTTTGATATGTTTTTCACATTTAGGTTACATTATCGAAGTTCTCATCAATATTAAAAGTTTTGGATAATTTTATATAGACTATGTTCATCAAAGAACATGTAGGATTCTGATGGTAAAATATTTTTTCAAATCGGTCTGGCAGTGTCGGAGCTTATTCAATGCAAACAAACAAACAACCAAATGTCTTCTCTTTATAATATTAGTATAGATGTATTTCTATTATAAAAAAATACAAAATAGTTCCATTGTCTAGTACCTGTAACGCTAGTCTTTACCGTACCTATCACAGGACTGGTGCTAACGTGTTCTAACAAGTCCACAAATATAATTATTATTGTTAAAATCTTGATTTTTGTTCCAGACTCGCGATAAGTTTCAGGAACCCCGCTTGATGTATCCGAAATACCTCATAAAGATATACATTTAAATTTTATTATATCACTTTCGTATTTATTTAATTGCCTACTTTATAAAAACGACTGAAATCTGAAACGTTCCTTTATAGATAACTAATGATCTACTTCTCAATACATTTGTTACGTAATGAGTCGTGTGTCGATCTGTAGGCGCCATTATTATGTAGTATTTCTGTCGCAGCAGAATATTCTTTTATGGGTGTTTATGGGGGCAAACGATCGAGTCCGGGGCCTTTTTATAACTTGTTTCTCAGTTGTGTTACAACAGGGTCCCTGTTACTAAGAGTCCGATGACCGTCGGCCTCTCTGTCGTTCTGACTGCTTGACTGTCACCAGTGCTTGAAGTCATGGCTAGATTGTTAATTTTTTACAGACGATGTGACTATTTCTGTTGCCGTAAAATAGAATATAATACTTATATTTGCCGATTTTTTTTACCTTCGGATCGGAGGATTCGATCATACTAGGTGAAAGGCACTCGGCCTAACACAGACTCATTCAATTCTAAAAATCAAATCTACCCACACATTTAGTTCAGTCCAAACGAATTAATTGTGTGAAGTTCGAAACGTGTGCCATTATTAGTTGTGATTTTATAATTTTTTTAACAAAGCAATTGTACATAGTTTTTGCAAATGCAGCAAATCGAGCAGCATGCCATCATTAAGCACCTCTATAAGAAGGGGCTATCACCGAAAGCCATCCATGATGATATGGTCAGTATTTTAGGAGATTCTATTCTGCCTTATTCATCCGTCACAAATAGATAGATAGAATTCAAGCGTGGCAGAGAGAATGTGAAAGCGGAACCTTGCTCTGAAAGGCCTCGACGTCCACTACTGACGAAAATGTTAAAAAAGTACTTGATTTAAAAAAAAGACGCGAGTGACTATTTCACGTGAATGTTTGGAGTTATTTGAAGCCAATGCAGATGATTTTTTATCGGTTCGTTGCAATGGACGAAACATGGGTTCTTACTACGTCGCATACGAGAGGAAATAAGGGAAAAGCGTCCAGGAATGTTAAGAAGAAAAACCCCGTTTCATCAAGATAACGCCCGTGTTCACGCGTCTCCGTAAACAATGGCTGGAATCCGCAATTGTGGCTTTGAACTATTACCGCATTCTCCTTATTCACCTGATCCGGCACCGCCAGACTTCTTTCTGTTCCCTAACCTAAAAAAGCATTTGGGAGGTCTAAGATTTTCGACAAACGACGAGGTCAAAAGAGCAGCAGACGCATATTTCGTCTAGATGCTTTGAATGGGAGATGGCAAAAGTGCATCGAATTTGATGGTGATTATGTAGAAAAATAAAAATATTACTGATTTAGTATGTTTTTATTTTCTTTTTTAGGCCGGATAATTCTTCATCAACCCTCGTAAAAACTTCCTTTTGTGAAATATGACGCACAAAACCTTTTACGAAGTATGATCTAAGAAGGGATTTTAGAAAATTTCATCCTGAAAAGGCAATTGAAATGAAAAGCTAAATAATCTAACAGACTAGGTGCCGTTGCCGCGCCCTACGGCCGTATGCGAGTCATGCCACAGGGCGCAGCTAGTAAATAATAAAGATACTTTCTTCGTACTGAGCATAAATCCAATAAAAAACTATTTAGCGATCTCCGCCCCCTGGTGGCCGGACACATGAGCCCGTGGGAGGCAGCTCGGAGCTCATAATGGACAAGAATCCGCAACGTGGGTGTCCGTTCTGTATTATGCAGCTTTTTTCCTGCACTGGCTGTGATCTTTTTTTACGCATTGGTGCATTATAAGCTGAATGAACGCTCCGTAAACATGATCAATGTTAGCCAGTAGCCTGTTATTAATGACACATACGGCGTTCATGAAAGAAATATGTTCATACAATGAAATTGCAACACTTAATAACAAACCTTTTTTTGACCTGAAGGTCCCGAAGGTTATTTACTATTGCTGGGGTATTTGTAGTAGCTCTGGTCATGGAGATGGCTAGAAGGCTTCTTATTTGACAGACATAAAAACCGGTCAAGAGCGTATCGGACTCGCCTATGAAGGTTCCGTAGCAGTAAAGCAAAAAAATCGCATATCTTTTAAACTAGCACCTCTATTTAGTTCGAACCAATTTTTGTGTAAAGTTTTCAATGAATCCTATTCTCATTTCCCTACAATTATCCTCATGGTAGTTCGAAAGTTAGAGGGACATACTTTCTGTCAATTTAGAAACGAATATCTCATAGTATTAGAATAATAGGAAACTGTCTTAGAAACCTCCATGTTATTTAGAAAGATTAGAAGGCAAAATAAGGGCCACTAAGATTTTTTTGATGTATCAAGAAAATAATAAAGACATTAACTTGTTTAAATTATATAATGACACCTCACACGGCAATGCTCCAGATTTTATAGGTTTGGTATGTGATATTTTTCATCCTACTTATGGAAGAAATTGTACAAAATATGCTTTCTACAAATGTATTTATGGTGTTACATCTACTTATGATGTTGCTTAATGTTAGCAGTATGTTTTTGTACCTACATTATGGCAAATATAAAATAATTATGTCCGTGGGAATCTGTGGTGGGTGTGCGTGGCGATGTAACAATAGTCGTGTGTATTTACGTGTACACATTAATTATATAATCATTATTATCAGCCCCTATCGGTCCACTACTGGGCTTAGGCCTCTCTCAATGAACGCCAAGACAGACGATCTCCTGCTACTCGCATCCATCCCGATCCGTCTACTGCAAGGAGATCGTCTTCCCATCTGGTGAACGGTCGACCAAGACTTCCTTTTCCTAAACGCGGCCGACAATACATACTACTCAAAACAAAATAAGGGCCACTAGTTTATTTACATTTAAGTACAATTTAGTAAACTGAAAGTAACTGATAAGTAATATAAAATTATATCCATGTTACGAACTCTTTGGTGTTTGATCTCTTTTATGCCTTTTTTATTTTATGTGTTCGTGTTCCTAATTTGATAGTATTGGCCATCATTTTAAGAAAAAAATAATTGGATGTTATTTATGTTTTTCTTTGATTGTCTTCTTAACTTGTTTCGGTTATTTTAATAAAAGTATTACTTTTCAATTTTAATTGATACATTGATCATCTCGCGTTAATCATGCCATCAGTACGAAGGCACATGAATACAATTACAGCAACCAGAGCCATAACTGTGATTCAAGAAGGACATACTCGTTATTAAAGAGAAGAAACAAAAGTGACAAGAACAGTAGTTTGTCTTTTTCCGGTGATTTCTTTTGTTCATATTTCGAAATGGCCACTTTTATTATGAACATAAAAAAACAATTCATGATTATTATTTTAAGCAATTGTTAGCCTATACTATAACCAATAACATTATTTTGTAATTATATAATTTAAACAAGTTAATGTCTTTACTATTTTCTTGATACATCAAAAAGTCTTAGGGGCCCTTATTTTGTTTTGAGTAGTATATATATACTTACAATATTGCCAATAATTTTTAATCAATCAAATCTTTAATACTGGTATATATATGGCACTGGGACACGTACGTAGAGACCTACTACTTCATTTTTAGGTGTCATTGCCACGCCCTACGGGCGTACGCGAGTCATTTTTCTGTTAAAACCATTAATTTACAAAAATACCTAGATGCACAGTCAGTGCATCGAAAACACCAGTATAAAATATTGGCACAACGTAAATTACGCGCCATATTTTAAGTTGTTTTTGCACTTTGTAAAAGAACTTAAAATCATGCGCTTAAGGTTGTCTTTGTAAAATATGTTTATAATACAATCATCTTTGTAATGACATTCCAGTGGGAAATCTCCTACGTCGTAAAAAGGAACCCAATGCAAAATTTAAGTCCATGAAAATAACCTGTGGGGGTCTATTTTTATAAAATCGCGTCTTAATGAACGCCTACGCCCTAAAAAGACATTTATCTACACATACTATATCGACAAAATTAATTTATCATTGAGTATAGGTGCCCTATATGTGTGTCCCAATTTATATGGCATTAATTGTGCTATTGTCCCACTCCCTTGATCTGTCACTCCTCTGGGACCGAAATGATGCGATGCGACTGAAGGGAGATCGCCGTGGGATCGAGAGACTTTTCCATACCTAATACATACAGTACATAACAAAAAAAATCGGTGTCAGTTCATCTGATAACAACTGAAATTTACTAGAACGAACATGATTCTCATGTAAAAGGTTCCTCATACTTTTTCACGAGCATCACCCCGCAATATCACCCGAGTAACTCCTGTCCCATTAGTCGTAGTCGTAGCGTAGTATACCCTTTCTCATTAAACCAACTTTTCAACAAAAAAATATTTTTTTTTAAATTTGGGCTAGTAACGAGTTCAAACAAATATACGCTTGAGCTCTATACATTACGAGGGGTGATTGATAAGTATGCGAAACGACAAAGAAAAACTTAACCATCTCTTTAAAACAATTTTATTTTTCAACGCGCTTTCCTTCTACCTCGATGCATTTAGTCCAGCGCTTCTCTAATGGCGTAACACCCGTTTGATCAAGTGTTTTCTCTAACCCTTCAAAATACTCGTCTACGGCGACAATGAATCATTTGATGAAAATCTTCGGCCACCTGACCATTTCTTGAGATTCGGGAATAAGTGAAAGTCGCACGGAGCCAGATCACGGGAGTAGAGGGGTGCGGTAACAATTTGAACCGCAATTCATGGAGTTTGGCAACTGTAACCCATGACGAGTACACAGGTGCGTTGTCGTGGTGGAATAAAACTTCCTTTTTGGCTAAATGAGGCCGTCTCTTTCGGATTTCTTCACTAAATTTTTACAGTAAGCTTGCACAATACTCTCCATTTATTGCTTTTTGCAAATAATCCATTGAAATAATCTCTCGAGTATCCTAAGAAACAGTCACCATCACTTTGCAGGCCGATAAAACCGTTTTTGCCTTCTTCGGCGCAGGTTTTCCGGTCTCACTCGAGTGTTTTGGTAGTGTTTTTGTTTCAGAAGTATAATCATGTATCCATGTTTCATCTACTGTCACATAACGCCGCAAAAACTCTTTAGTATCACGCTTAAACAGCGCCAAACACTCCGACGAATCGTCCACACGACATTGCTTTTGGTTAACAGTGAGCAAACGCGGCACCCATCGCGCGCAAAGCTTTCTCATTCGTAAATATTGGTATAATATGTTAAAAACGCGTTCGGATGAAACGCATACCATCTCTGCTATCTGCCGCAACTTTGAGCGCCGGTCATTCAAAACGATTTTTTGAATCTTTTTGATCATGTCCGAATTCGTGACTTCATTTGGACGGCCAGACCTGTTGACCCTGGTATGAATTGCACTCAATGCAGGAGCAGTATTATCTTAAACACTGTCTAGCTTGACTCTAATCTGGGTTGCTGTTTTTCCTTTTAAAACGTAAAACTTTATCACCGTACGAATTTATTTTCTCTTCATTGTTGAGAAAATTTACGGTAGAGAAAGTTCAAGGTCCTCTCACACAAATTCTATCAGTTCCAATAAATTCAAATTTCAAATTGGTTAATTCTTATTTTTTGAGTTAAGTCAAATTAATTCTTTTTTTTGAGTTCGGCCAGTTATAAATCAACCTGGTATTACTAGACCGACCGAATTACTATAATTTTGGTTTTGGCCAAAATCGGCCAAACCTTTCGGCGTGTCCGCGTTTTTCCGCGTGCGGGAAGTGTCGTGCGGCATTCTGTTAATTTGTGGTTGTCTTTAGGGGTAGCCGTTTGTGGTGACTTGAGATATTGTTTTACAAGTAATTGATAAGGTAAATAGTTGTTTTGACTGCACAGAACTTGTCGCTCAACATTTTACTTTTTTTCGAGCAAAAAATTAACAAATTTGATGCTTTGAGTATGATTAGATTCATGTTATTTTTTTCTAACCAATTGGAAATTATTTTTTATGTAAACTTGGTACATAATCACACTTGCATTATTTAGTATGTATCAAGAATATCACTTGCTATCACTTGTTATATTATATTATATTATATTATATTATATTATATTATACTATACTATACTATACTATATTATATCATATCATATCATATTATATTATATTATATTTTATTATATTATCAAAAATCATTAGTTGGTTGCAAAAAATTAAGATGAGTCTTTGGATACCGGATTATGTGTTTTAAAAGGACGGTTTTCATTAGGTACATATTGGAGAGATTTGAGAGTTGGATCAAAGTCACAAGACTTTCAGACATCAAGGTGGTGACGGTAGAACTTATAGTTCTGCCGTGATGTCCGAGAGTGCCGTGATGTCCGTACTCCGTTGTAGGTACGGTAGAAGATGCAGAGCGAACCAACATCTCTTCGTAATGCCAAAGGCTGCACGGAAACAACCTGGTCGTCAACGATTTGAGTCGCTCTACGTAGAATACGGTCAAATGGGGCGAGTTGATAGTTGGGGGCACCAGCCCAAACGTGAGAGCAGTACTCCATATGCGGTCGGACCTGTGCCTTTTATAATTGCAGCCGATGATGTGGCGTGCCGTACTCCTTCGCCCTTTGTAAATAACATATTATTTCTGTTCGCCTAAAATAATGTGAAATTCCTCGAAATTTGTCTACTTACAGAAATAATACCAATGGCCTAACCTAAAGAAGCAGCCCTACTATTAGCCACCGGCATCAATAATCCTTCAGTGGGCGATCAAAAATTTCACTAGCAGCATGGTAATCCACATCAGTTTACACCGGTTTTATTATTGTAGGAGCGATAGATGATGTATCGCCGTATTGTCACTAACACCTGTGTTTACTCAAATTAAATAATGAAACTGTTCAGAAATATATAATAAAATTTAATATAGACTAATAAATATCGAAACTCACGTCTTCATATTTAATGTCCTATACATTAAGTATGAAGACGTGAGTTTCGGTTTCGGCCGAAACTAAGACCCAGGCCGAAAGTTCGGTTTCGGCTGAAAAACCAGTTTCGGTCGGACTAATTATTAGGAAACATAGAGCGCACCTTAAATTGTTTTTCAAGGAGCAAACTAAAAATCAAGAATCTTTAATAAGAGCTATTGCTGTACTCATGTCAGTTCTCTGTGTCTACATAGGTTTTAAGGAAAAAATGAAATATATGTGCTTTTATAAAGCTAGAAAAAGCCAATTGTATCAAATATTGAAATATTTCAAATACTTATATCGTATTTACACGACATACACTGTTTCAAAGTTACGACAAAATATTATACGGAAGTTTACACGCTGAACTCTAAATCTCAATAAAAACTACGGAAGGTAAATACTTGGCTAAAACTTGTAATATTCAACTGAACCATTGTACACGTAATCAACACAGATGTACAGAAAAAATGTAGTCGAATGTCGTGGCACTACCGGTATATCCAAATGAAGTATAATCGCCTGCTGTGGATATGGGCAAATGTAGGACTAGGTTTTCACAAATTGGTGTGCACACCCGTACGCCAATTTTACGATATTCAGCTAGACATAGTGCCAAGCGGCGTCGTAAACGAATAGGGCCGGCACGATCGGAGACGTACCGGGAAGGTTCATTACACTATGTTTAAGTGACAGTGATGCTGTCGGGTTTCTTGTGAGAGGATGAAGAATGAAGGCCAACGCATGGAAGGACGTATAAACATTTAGCGTCTGTAACAAAAGCCTCTATTCTTCGTAGTCATAGTATAGGGGGGCACCCCTATACTATAAAAAAATAATAGAATAGAGTACAAACTCTTACACTAAATATAATTCAGAATTAGGACATGGATTGGCAGTTTACACGAAACCTCGGCGTAATAATGAACATTTTTCTGCTTTAAGTTCCTATTTGCAGTTTATACACGTCCAAAGCAATTAATATAACAACACCATCATAAAGAACTGCCAGAAGTGAATGATGATGTTGTGAATTCTCGTAACATTAACTATAAAATGTACCATGTTAACATCGTCGTTCTAGCCGGAATTTGGATATGCCGGCCATCTCTATCGACTGAGCCTAGACTGCGCGGGACTTCTACAGTGCACAAGTGCACTCTCTAGTCTCTTATGGGGACTACTCCAATATGACGACCGGAGAGACATCAGGCGTAGGACTGACGGTTTATCATCTTCTCTTGGTGTTTAGTCTTGTATCTCCAGACTATTATAAGTAATTGAAAAAATCTGTAAGAGGCAGTGCCATGCTGCATAGGAGGAGATAGTTATGCACGGTACATGACACTACATCGTCCTATGCAATGGAATTGGGCCGGCACGACCGGGGAGTCACATCTCGCTCCCGTTTCACCGGCTATTCAAGCACGCGTTTCTTACGGTTTGTGAGTAGCCGGTGACCCATTGGGTGGGGGTGAAAAGGAGAGCAACACTTCGGTCTAATTATGCTGATGTTCATGGGCGTCGGTAGTCGTTGAAAGGCTCCGAGGTGGGTAAGTGCTCGTTCGTCTCAGCATAAAAAAATAATCTTAATACCATTTTTTTGATCCCACCCGGGACTCGAATCCGGAGTCAAACGTCAGTGTGGACATTCTTATGGACAACTATACGTTGTCCATAAGAATGTCCAATTATAATGTTATTATTTACTCTGTAGTAAGTCCTGGGTTGGACCAAAGTGTTATTGGGGTTTTTCAATTTCCAATAACAGTCCGAAGTCGGGAAGTTGGCGGCGTTACACCCCCGTGCAACGAAAACCACGTTAAGTAGTCTGCGCCTTATTTCTCTCCGGTCGTGTCGCTCTGCCGACCCACTGGAATAGAAGAATGAGAGAACAGGGAGTGCACTTGTGCGTGTGTACACACTTGTGCGCAGTACCATGTTCTGCGGAATTAGTCACTATAGAGATGCAGGCCGTTGCCTAAATTCACCCAGGACGATACTATGCCCCCGCCAAGTGTGACAAAAAAGCAGTACCATTAGTATTGAGTAATATGTAGCTGTATTCGAAGAGCACAGTGTCATAAACGCGGAAATGTCTCGGTGACGAACGGCGGTGTCCGCTCGCCGCCGCCACTGTGCTTAGGTCAATACCAGTATCATATGTTATGACATGACGGAAGTCCGCCACAATGTACTCGCTACTGATGACTATAAATTTATTAAATTATTACTTTTACAGTAAACGAGCACCTCATATGTATGTACATACATATTTGTTGTTTGAACAACATGTTGTTCTCTTGAAGTCTAATCGAATGTATTTTACCTAGAGATATATGCATAGGAGGAGGTAGTGCCATGCATAGCACATGACACTATATCCTCCTATCTACTATCCTTCTATGCAACGGAATTGAGGTGGCACGACCGGGGAGGTACATCTCGCTCTCGTAATGCCGCCGTAACGTAACATCTTCAGTGTTACATTTCGTGTGGTTTGTGGGTAGTCGGTGGCCCATTGGGGTGAGGAGCAACATCATCCGCATAATTCTTGTTTTGCGTTGCCCTCCTGCCCTTTTCTCCCCCAAGCGGCCACTTTCTTCTCACAATCTGACCGCCTGAAACGGGATAGTTTATGTCGTTGAATTATTTTTGAATATAATTCAACGACATAAACCAAATTATTAGTGTAGGTTAAATCCGTGTCTAGATTATAGATTACAGAGCTAGTGAGCCGTCATCATAAGTCATCAGAGCGCCGAAACAATAGAGTGTTTGTTATAATAAAATTTATGACGAGTTTTTGTCCCGTACTCAGTGTTTACGTCACACGTGGCGTGGCAACACATGTGAACAGAGCGAACTAGATGCTCATTACAATATAAATTTATGTAAATCACACACAAGTATCAGGTAGTGCCTGCATTGCTGCTTGCTATTGGGCACGACACGGGGAGGTACCACCCGCTTACACGATACCGCCGTAATGTGATGCCTACGCCGTCGCGGGTTTGTGAGGGTACGGTGGTTCCTTGGGGTAATGGAGTAAAGCAGGAGAACACATCTGCATGTGCTGATGTTAATGGGTGTCGGACGTAACCAAATGGCTCCTTCTACTCGTTTCTCCTCAAGGGCTAAAAAACATTTCAGAATTACCCACTATAATTGATGCTTTGTCGTGGCAGTGGGACTCAGTAGTAGTCCAAAGAAAATACAGAGGTCAGAGAAAGCAATAGAACTCGGGGGGGGGGGGGGGTTAAATCACGGAGCAGCTCTTTGTACCTCGTCCTCTTATAAGAAGAGGAGACGCTCTTATGGAGGAAGGAAAAGGAGGAAAATGCACTATCAGGCACGAGACAAGAGAATGAAAACCATTGCGCTATCCCGAAGTAGTGGCATCGGTCCCTTAGGAAACTGATTATTCGTTGAAGTGCCTTGATGATTTGATGATTAACAGTTCAGGGGCACGTTGATGATGTGGCTTGAAGACATAGCTCATGCCAAAACGGCGAAGATAATACTTTTTATTGCAAGCGAAACAAACGAACAATTGATTTATGCAAGTTTTTGAGGTACGTACATCTCGCTCACAGGTTTCAGCCGCAAAGTGACAGATAGACCCTTTGTGAGTTATCGGTGGCCCATTACAGGGCAGCATGGAAGGACGTTAATACATCAACATCATCAACAGCGGGATGACGTCTACTGTTGGACATATGCCTCCACATAGAGCGCCATAGGTCACGGTCACGGCCCTGCATCCAGCGGCACGAATTTGATCAATGGAACAATGAATTTGATAAATGGCATTAAATTTTTGCGATTTAACCAACCAACGTTTGCCGCCTTATACTATAAAAAATACAAAAAAAAATGTACTTAACTGCAAAGTTAAATCCTTTACCATACCCGTCCATAGGACTTTCCAACACACATATTAGTGTAGACTATACAACACTATACGAACGATAAGTCACGCCGACATTCGGAGATATTATTTATCATGTAGCGTAAAAAAAACATTCTTTGGGTGATATGTACGCCTGTGTCTGTTTAGGCATCTCGAAACACCACCACACACTACAACAACTAAGCAAAACAAGAAAGCATTTGATTATCCCATTTGTTAATTCCATGTCTCTCATTATCATTTCAAGATCCTAATGGTAGGGTGGATGACATTTGTAGCCACCCGAAGAATGCACCATGCCTTCTCAATTAAAAAAGGAAACAACCCTTCGGAACAAAAACTGTATGTATCAGCTGAAATACGCGACTGGAGTTTACTCCTCAAGAAAGAATATGATTCTGAAGTGAAAGGCACGTCAGCGCCTTAAAGCATTACGCTGGTGTTACGTTTTCACAAGATTGTACTCCTCATATTTTTTACGCGACGCTTTTAATACTACTAATATAAAGCTGAATAGTTGATTTGATTGTTCTGGCGAGTGAAAAGACAAGACGCGCGCGATAGTCTCAGACTACCTACCGGTACGGTGTTATTATTTGAACTAGGCAAATCGGGGATCACATTGGGATTAGTCCTCCTTACTCGAAAGGTGATATTTTTTTACCGCACGCTTTAAATCATTTCATATAGAACGGGCTCCAATAAAACGCTACAAACACGACAAAAAGTAGTCACTATAATAAATGTGGTTTAAATAAAAAAGTTTTGTAATTGGTTACTGATGGATCGCCGGTAACGTTACATCACGTTGATAATAGTTATATAAGTGTTTATGTGCGGTGCGCGGCGCGGAGAAAGCGAGTCGGCCTTGACAGTGAGGCGCGTGCAGTCGGCCGCGGCGAGCTGGCTGCGGAGCTGGTGACACGAAAGTCCCGCGCCTACTACATTACTCAGCCTCTAACATTTGGCCATCAGACAACTATTGGAGCATTTCATTTGCAATCGGAACCTAGTGACCAGTAATTAACATCCGCGTATACTTTACCATCGCAATGCATGACATTGTAGCCGAATTGGACCGGCTCCACCTCCACAAAGGGGGTTGCCCCGCACTGTAGGACAACCCCATCGACTTTGGGACAGTGCAATGAGGTGCGGTTGCCACCTATTGCCCCGTGCGCAAATGTTGCCTTCTCCTGTTGTTCTTTGGTCCCCTCTTCTTATCAGAGGGGTATCCAGAGCGCTTCCTCCTCCTGATCCTTAGCCCCCTCTACTTATAACAGGGGTGCCAAAATCCCCCTCGATTCAATTTGGCTTCGCCTTGATTCACCCCAGGCTACTGATCCCTACCGCCACGACAAAGTTTGAACCATGCTGGGGATATAAGCCATACCTCCCCAAGCATGCCTTACTAATTCTACATGGCATGGCACTACGGATGGAAGACGGAGTGTTGAACGGCCTCCTACTCGGTGGACTGACTTGGTGAAGGTGGCGGGGAGACGCTGGATGAAGGTGGATCGTGACCGTGATCTGTGACGCTGTATGTGGATGCTTATGTCCAGCAGTGGACGTCGTCCGGCTGATGATGATGATGGTACTACGTCCTTTTTAGCTATCGCAGTACTCCGTTAACCTCAGTCGATTGAACAAACTTTCTGTCTTGCTTGTATTATTTTTGAAATGAAGACTTCTTTACGCGCGTTGAGCACACAAAAATCATGTAATACGCGTCACCGTCATGTCACGGTGTTCGTCACCGAACATTACAAATTCAGTTTTAAGTTTACATTTGTCGGCTGTCCACATGACTGACTCTGTCTTTGTTAAGGAGCCATCATTCTGAGAGGGCTCGAATTCCCTATCCGAAATAGAAATCGAACCAAAATCAAAATGTATATAAATTGAACCTTGTCTCGCTTTTAGCATGAAATGTCAGTGATGTGGGCATTACACTTGCGTCACTCTAGCTACCTTGTACTTCATCTTAGGGAGTGGGAGATGTGAAATCGTAGCTAACAGAACTAAGTGTACATCCTACAGATTAAAACATGTTTTTATATTTAGTAAGTGTTCACTAACGATTACCGCTGACTTCTCGCTAAACAGATGAAAATAAATAAATTAATTTAAATACTTATTGCTGGATTTACAAAGATTCTTCAGTAGTATTATTATTTATTGTACAATGGGCCACTGATTAAATATTCACTATGTACCTACTATAATAACTAATATCATCTATTTATTTCCTTAATGATTTATGTACCAAGGGAAAAAGCGTATTTAATTTACTAAAATGAGATACATTCAATGGCAAGTATACTATATCTATAACATCATCACACTTACCAATCCACTACGGGAAATAGGCCTCTTTCAATGAACGCCAAGACGACCGATCACCTGCTATTAGCATCCATCCCGGGCCGATTACGGCACGGAGTACTACCTATATTCTCGTACCCAGTCTTTCCATAAAAATTGTAAGAAAGAAAAAAAAAATTTGTTTTTCACTGGAAATAACATTTATTACTTTTACAGTGTCAGTTTAATACACAAGTATGAAGCAATTAAAATACAATACAAAGAGCTCATTCGAAGTGGTCTGCATTTGCTGCAGTACAGTCTATTAGACGTTGAGGCCAGTTATCAATAGAAGCACGCACTCTTCTATGGGGAAATTCTTCACTGCCGATCGTATGGATTGTTTGAGGGACTCCTAATTATCATGGGGTTTAGAGCAAGTTGTAGCCTCTTAAAGTAACCATAGACCATAATCGCACATGACAGCGGACTTTGAGACAGTGCAATACCACGCCTCCTCCCCCTACTCTCTAATTCCGCCTAGTCACCTCTTTTTAGAAAAGAGGTACAAAGATATGCCCTCTCCCTTCAATTGGCTTAGCCCAAGGTGTCTGGGTTTCCCCGAGGCTACTGAGGCACGACAAGGCTTGAGCATGGCGGGGACCATTAGAGTCCTACATTATAAGCGGGAGAAAACGCATGGCACAGCTTTATATATATATTATATATATATTATATATATATTATATATATATATATATATATATATGCTTCATTACTTATCAATAAAAATAGTATCTTACTATTATCCAAATATTCAAAATAATAAACAAATTGATATTTTTTGTAGTATATTTTATTTATTTATCACAAAATATCATTAAATGACAGGCCTATAAAATATCTCAGACATTTTCTACTTATATGCTTCCCGAGTCCCGCTAGGTTCCCGAGTTACCCTAGACACGCTCGATGTACAGCTGATAGGAGTGTTTTATTAAACATAAATAACATCAAATAATGTTCAATTTTAAATACAATATTCACGTTTTATTGCACACTAGTGCGGTAGGTGCGTGTTCGCTCGTGAATAGAAGGGGAAAAATGTTCCTCGGCAATTGCTCCATCTGTGAGCGGAAACCGTTCGAAAATCCGTGTAGTAGACTTTGAGAAAATCGATCACAAACAGACAGATAGCTTTCGGTGGACTTTGTTCCATAATTATGTGTGTTAAGAAAAAATGTATGTGGCCATACTAACTGTCATCTGTCATTTTACAAAAAATATGGTAACAAAACTAGCGCTTAATGTGGCAATACACGTAAAATAAATACATTCTTGTAAAATAATATAATAAAAATTTGTTAGTATTTTTAGTGTGATAGCTCCATTTTTGTCTATATTTTAGAATTGCGTACATCATGCGGCCAATCCAAACGGAATCCAAAATCCAAAAGGAAAGGAAACATCCCCTGTAGCACCGCTCCGTCGCCGCCTGCCGCCTGCCGCCGGCCGCCGTTACCGGTATCGAGGAATTGTTCTTCCATCGCGTGTTGCAATGATATCTTGTTTCATAGGAAACAGTCTTTTCCATATCGCGACCTTACGAGAGGTTATTCAATAAATAAATTGTAACTGTTATTGTTAAGGGCGACCACTATCACATTGTTTACCCGTTCGCTCTATTAGTTAACTGTGTCGAATAAATTTGTATCACAATTATAACAACACAGATTATAACAACTAAATATGTAAATAATCGAGACTAAGGCTCCTGGTCAAAATGGTATTCTGTCAATTAACAATCTTATATGTGGATTCCTTTAACATTAGTAAAATATTCAGCTCGGGACTGCTGTTTCTTGTACATAACAAGAATAATATACAAGCTTTACAAATACAAAATTTTGCGTGATTTTGTTCTAGTGTACGTGGACAAAGTCACGTGAAACTGCCAGCTGTATAAATACATACCTGATGATAAATGCCTAAAATATAATATTACATTGAACAGTCACTACATTTATTTTTGTTTTATGGGGAAGTGCATTTGCCCACTGCCATCGGACCTGCGAGAGATCCGATGTGTGTGGGACTCGCGACTGAATCGAAAATACAGTAAAAGACTGCGGATGCCTCAGTATACAAGGCACCTTGGCGAATACACAAAAGACTGCGGATGCCTCAGTATACAAGGCACCTTGGCGAATACACAAAAGACTGCGGATGCCTCAGTATACAAGGCACCTTGGCGAATACACAAAAGACTGCGGATGCCTCAGTATACAAGGCTCCTTGGCGAATACACATATAGTTGCTACAGTCTTAATTATCAATTTTTCGTAGTATTTCACTTATAAACGCGACATCATAGCAATGTAGCATAGCACTACCTCTTACTTTTAACCAATTAGTTATTTACTACCTTTTTTTTGACGCGGGGAAACGCATTTACGCGCCTTCACCGGCCCTGGGTGGGGTCCAGTTGTGTGTGGGTCTAGCGGCACATTATATAGTGCCGAATACCCACAAAAACCACAGCGAGGCCGCCAGTGCCGCCTTTGGTGGTGTGCCCCGGAACAGCAAATCATCAGGGTCCCCGAAGGAACCGACGCCACCTCCACAGATCGGGTTGTCCCGCACCACATGACAACTACGCCGACTTTCGGACAGTGCAATGGGGTGGGATTCCCATCCTCGCCCCTTGCAGCGTGCGCAAAAGCGCCGCCACTTTTTGCTCTTTTGTCCCCTCTTCTTATAAGAGGGGTACAAAGAGCGGCACCTCCTCCTGCCCTTAAGTCCCCTCTTCCTATAGGAGGGGTACTAAGAGCCGCCACCTCCTCGGTTCAATTGGCTTCGCCCAAGTTGTCTCGGATCACCCCAGGCTACTGAGCCCCACTGCCACGACAAAGCTTGAACCATGGTGGGAAGTGATTTACCATGTACCCAGTTACTGATTATAGTTTCGTATGTTGTCCAACATCCGCAATCGTTGTCAGTGCAACGCTAAAACGTTGAGACAGGTTGTCGTTAAATACACCTTCGTAAACGTATAATGCGTTGTGAAGGGTTCGTTTTATAAATACCATTCACGGCAATCTTGGTAGCTTCCGTATCAAAGAATAATACTCATGAAATTGTTTTTTTTTTTCATTCAAATGCTGGTTGACTGACGAGTAAAAAATATATTTTCTTTTCTTATAAATAAAATCTTTGATATCTGAATCTGAGGTGATCCGAGACACCTTGGGCGAAGCCAATTGAACCGAGGAGGTGTCTTATAAGAAGAGGGGACTAAAGAGCATGAGGAGGTGGCGCTATTGCACACGGGGCAAGGGGCGAGGATATGAACCTCACCCAATTGAGCTGTTCCAAAGTTGGTGGTGTTATCCTGTGGTGCGGGACAACCCCATCTGTGGAGGTGGAGTCGGTGCCTTAAGGCACTGACCAGCCGTCGAGGTGCCTCGATGATTTTTGTGGGTATTCGGCACTATATAACGTGCCGCGTGTCCCACAAACCACATGACCCCACCCAGAGCCAGTGAAGGAGCTTAAATGCGTCTCGCCGCGTCAACAAAAGATTAACCCGGCATTTTAAGTTCCCAGAAATAAAAATTGCGATCAATGTTTACTTTTATTTCGACAGAATCTTGTGTTAAAACTATAAGCCAAATAAATAATTGAAGACTTGATGACAGCCACGTCGGATCACAATATGCACATGAAAACACACACATAAACGTTGTGTATTCGAAGAGCACGCCATTTTCTTGCTCGCAAGTTTTCACGCACTGCCAGCACTTTCATTGTCAATGAACTTGGAAAGCGATACTCTGTCATTGTCATTATCTGGCTGGGAATGCGCTCTCACTGCTACAGATGCAGCATGCACGCACATGATGCAAGCCATCGTAACATTTGTTACGAAACTCGGTAATGTTAACAATAATCGTTGTAATCTTCTTTCTGGCCCACTGATCAAGAGTGAAATTTGTGGCCAACCACTTTGGAGTTTTCTATTCAGCTACCACTGATTGTTGCTAGTAGCTAACTTTATATTTAGGCAGATTTGAAGCAATTCTACTTATTTGTGTAAATGGAATCACTAAATGAGAAAGTTTGTGTGTCTGTTTGTTATTTTTCGCGCAGACACTACCAAAACGATTTAAAATAAACAAGTGATCGCCCAGTGAAATTCGATCTCAATTATGAACAAAAAACTGGCCAATACCAAGTCGGACAAGCCTATAAAGGGTTCCGTAGCAAACAAAAAATGAAGACAAAAATGCTCTTAAAGTACCAAAAAGAGTTTGTTCAAACAAATTTAAAGTTTCTCTTGTATCTTAGAATGTAATTTTTTACTATTGTCCTAGCCGTCGTTGAAAAGTAAGAGGGGGGGGGGGGCATTTTTTACCACTTTAACAGCAAATATCGCATAATATATTAGCGAAATCATAAAACTTTCTTTGAAGCATCCATTACAATTACGTAGACCTATTCAGTGACACCTCATATAAAATATATAATTTCATCTCTCAGTTTTATGTATGGAGTGTTTACCCTTAGTTTTTTTAATTATACTATATAATACCCATAATCTCCGAATAGAACGTACAGACGGACGGACATACTGACATGTAGGTTTATAAGGGTTTAATTTTCTGCTCTTTGCCATTTGGCTATGGAACTCTAAAAAGAAAGGCTTTTGTATATGGTTTGTATTAAATTGTATATTTATAATATGATTAACTAACCTACGGAGCCTAAGGCATAAGATCATTCATTGAAAATTACTACATAAGGAAGAATTTAAGACGCGCGATATGAAAAACATTATGTGAAGAGTCGAGGGTAACATTAACGTAACGCTATACCGCGTTTATCTCTTGGAACTTTTCACTTTAGAATCATGTTCGTTTTATGGAGTAAGCTCGAGTCGCATATCAGATTCATAAAGTTTTTTTTTTAAATATTTTTTTTTATTTAAAGTCACGTTCAGTCCAGTTCACTCCGACAAACACTGGCAGTTGTAAAATGAAATAACACAGATTAACCTAAGACAAATTTGTCGTTACAGCGGATATCCGCTGTCCTTCAAATGGAAAAGTAATTACTGCGTTAAGAGCCACGACCGAAATAGGGCGTCGTGGGAAGCGGACTTTAAATAAAATTACAAATTATCTACGTCGACGTTGAATGAAGAGAAGGGTTGATTTTATAAATACGAGCCTTTTTTTTTGACTGCTCAATGACTACGGAAGTGTCCAGTGCAGCTTCAGCGGTTACAAAACAGGCGACGATCTAGGTTAGCCTGTGGTCGATAGGGGGACAGACTGTTAAATGTGGGCATCTCACGCGTGGCAGCTAAAGTTGTCCCTGGGGGACATTATCGTGGGAGCTGGATTTTATAGAGCAAACGGAGACTTTATAACTACCAACGCCCATGATCATCCACATAATTATTATGCCGATGCGTTGCCCTCCTTCTACCCCTCCTCCCCAACAATGGGCCACTGGCTACTCACAAACCGCACGAAACGCGACCCTGAAGATGTCAATTTACGGCGGTATTATGTGAGCGAGAGGTACCTCCCCGGTCGTGCCGGCCAAATTCCATCGCATATGAGGATAAAGTGTCATGTAATATGCGTGACACAACGCCTCCTATGCAGCATGGCTCTACCTCTTCCATGCTTTATAGCAGGTCTCTTAAACTAAAAAAAAAAAACAAAATAATAAAACCGCTACTCTATAAAGTAAGGTAGACATTTAATGAAGCAATTTAGCTTCATTGTTGCTTAGATTTCTCGTGGGGTTATGTTATAGGGTTTCAAGTGCCCTTGTTCTGGTGGGAAAATGTGGGCGTTTGGCCGCACGTAACGCTCCAGCGACTTCGAAAACTACATCGCACCGAGAACAGCAAATGATTTGAGAGGACTTTATCAAAACCTTGTTTGACGCCTACACTTTGATTTACAAAAATACAAGATATACGTTTTCATCAACTATCCGAGTATGCAATGTCCACCTGACGTATATGATTTTAAGTCGGTTTACATTGGTACAATCTGTTTTGGCAAATTTTATTTAAAATATGTGCAAAATTTAAACATATTTCCTTGAAAAGTCAACCTTACGCGCATGTGCTTATGTGGTTGTTACAAAGTGCAAAATTTTTGCAGTTGCACATCTTACAATAAAAAAAAGTGTTTGGACTTCTAATTCTTCTAGTTTATGTGGTGGAACAAAATAAGGAGCTGTCAATTTATTTCGTATAGTAGAAGTTACTCTGTCCTGAGATAAATGTACTCTCAAACTAAAAGAAAATGAAATGATGAATTTGGTGAATGGAATGCTAAATGTAAAATCAAAAGTTTCTACAATTGTCAATTAGAACTCTTAAACCGTCGTTCGGGCGTGTGGAAAAATTGTAACGTTAAAACAGCCATACACCGTGGGCCAATCATCTATTTACACGCCGGCGCTTTTTAACGCCGTCGTGTGAATAGGTGTATGAGCGTCTACACTTTTCTAACATTACTTTAATGCGCGATAAAATCTAACAATTTTAGTTCGATCTTCCTGCAACACATTGGTGGTGTCACTTGCCATTCTTTGGCGACAAACGCACGTTTGCACAACATTGTGGATGGCTTATTTTTACTTCTCCAGAACAATTACAGACAGTTAATTTACAAACTTTATTCCCTGTAATATTGTCACTATGGTTGAGTTCGAAGGCAAAACCTACTTGGTTTTGCCGTCGAACTGTTTTCGAAGTCGAATGTTTTATTTTCAAATTAAGATCGAATTTCGATTTCTGAAGTATTACTAGTGATCAGTAAATCCAGCTCACATTTTTCCGTGATAAATGTATTGATAATAAATTGTAAAAAATCATACAGCATAAGATCACTTGACCTAAAACATATCCACATAACTACTCATTCTAATTTGTAGTAGTGTAACTATAAAAACCCGACTGCAACAGAGGTCGACAGTATAGACCATGACAATATGGATAATATTAAAATAAATTTGTTCTGGGCTTGAACAGGTGGCAAAGATTTATAAAATCCTATATAGAATAAAACTTTTTTTTTAATCTTAATTCAGCGACACTTCGCAACCTAAAATGCAGTTAAGGCTACAGAACGGTTTAGAAATATAAAACTTATATAAGTTTAAATACCAACAAAATATAATATCACTCCTATCTTAAAAGTCTGTTCCTTTATTTAATAACCTGTACAGAGCATCTACACTCCTTAGTTTTCGCTGTTCGTAAATCAGTGCTCACAATAAGAAAGGCCCAGGAATTGCGCTTCATTGGTGTCGTCGTTACGCCCTTCCCATTCCTTCCAAACCGACGTAAACACCATCTGACGGCATGTCCACGCCATTTGCATTCTACATGTAGATAATTCCACATGTACTAAATACATACAGATAAAATTAACCTTTCATAATCGTTATCTTTCTTTAGGTTAGATCAGGTTTGCGATTTACGACCAACTCAAGATTCAAACCTATCCGTCATCTGCTACATATACCCAGAAAACAACCAAGATGGAGGAAAAGTCATGACCCTGCAGTCCCGAGACAGTAGGCTGATAGAGCGTAATGGAGGCGCCTCGTCGACATCTTTGTGAAATGTGAAGGTATTCCAATAGGAACAAAGACGAACAGAGTTTGGAGGTTTATATAGAAAGCTTCTTAAGTACATAGCTATGGAAATGTGAAAAATTTGGTTAAAAAAGATAACCAATTTTTTTTAAAGGAGTCAGGAGTGCAGCTAGAAGTACATTCTATACTAGCTATAGTTACATTTGCTACATATGTTTGCTTATTACTCTTTAACGCAAAGAGTACATTTTTTTGTTAACGCGGGGAAACACATTTACGCGCATCACTGGCCTTGGGTGGGGTCCGGTGGTGTGTGGGACTCGCGGCATGTGATAGTGCCGAATGCCCACCGCGAGTGTCATCAGTGCCGCCCTTGGAGAGGTACTCCGGAACAACAAATCATCAGGGCACCTCGACGGCTGTCAGCCCCCTAAGGGACCGGCTTCACCTCCACAGATGGGGTTGCCACGCACTACAGCACAACCCCACCGACTTTGGGACAGTGCAAAGGGGTGAGGTTCCCATCCTCGCCCCTTGCCCCGTGCGCAAAATTGCCTCCTCCTATCGCTCTTTGGTCCTCTCCTCTTATATGAAAGGCACAAAGAGCGCTTCCTCCTCTTGATCTTTAGCCGAGTTATACGATATTCAATAAAGCTAGTCTTATTGAAATAAAATGAATAATTGTCCACCTTTTCACACCATATAGTACCTAATTTTAACACTCGCGTCGTTAATTTGTTTGACAACAACAATGGCGTCGATTATAGAATAACAACTATCCCGAGATAAGTTCAAAGGTATGGGCGAGACCGTGGCTCCCTACTAGGCCTTCGTGTTTAGTTTTTTTTTTTTATTTCACTCAAAACGCTTGACCCAATTGCATACTTGTATCGATTACCCTAAAATCGAGAGATTCAATAAGACTAAACGTCAGTTGCCATATTGAAGAACGTCTCTCAATGACAATCCGGCTAATTGCAGTCCGACACAAAACAAAACAGCCCTGTTTTTGAAAATAGCTAGCCGTAATGTGTTATGTGAAGATTTGTACAATACGACTACGACATATATGTAATTAGCGGATTTAACAGTATATTTCGGAAGCGGACACTAATATTTAAAATATTTCAAAGCTATGGTCTAACCATTACGAATAATAAAACGTTCAGAAAACAATTTCCGTGCTCAAGATTAACTCTGAGGTAATTAATCTTAGACCTTGACAATCTCTTATCGTTCAGGAAAATACTACGGAAATCGCTCAATACTCAATATAACGGAATTTGTACTTTTTTTGTAACGTTATTTAACCAGTAGACATTTTTTCGGGCCTGGACTGACCGGGGAAGAAAAGAGAAACTCAATACAGTTTCATCTGATTGCTGTGCCCGTCTGGCAAATACACCCAGTGGAGAGGTGATCCTGCTCCGGCAAACCGATGCCCATGAACATCCACACAATTACTACGGCGATGCGTTGCTCTGCCCCCCCTCCAATGGCCTACCAGTTACTCACAAACCACACGAAACGCGAGACTGGAGATCTTACTTTACGGCGGTATTATGTGAGCGAGAGGTACCTCCCCGGTCGTGCTGGCCTAATTCCGTTGCATGGGAGGATGTAGTGTCATGCACTACGCATGGCACTACCTCCTTCTATGCAGAATGGCACTGCCTCTTCCTAAAATTATAATACATCAATTTAAATAGCTAAGCTTACGGAATCCCATAAATTATATCAAGGAGCTATTTAAACAAACCTACAAAATGTTTCCAACTTACTAAATGACATTCTGGGATTAAAATTGTGGCTTATGCCACGGTGCAAGAAAAACTTATGACATAGAATAACAACAAATAAGGGCTGCCAACTGCTGCACCCGAAATATGACCGCCACATGTGCACACAGAGAGTTAGACCAAAAAAAACTGACATTAGGATTTTTCTAACAACAGCCAACTAGTTGGCGGTGTTCACTGCCCCGTGCCTCGGAGAGCATGTTGAGCCGTCGTCCGGCGCATGATTTCCCGTGCCGGAACGGACCAGAATAGGATAATGAGGGAATGGTGCACTTTATCTGCGCAAACACTATAATATGTCCCGCGCAGATGGCTCTTCTCGATAGAGATAGCCGATGTAGTCGTAAACGACAACATGACTGTAAAATTTACTGATACATCGTTAAAAAGGTGTATGTGGTTTAGCAAGTGCCTACAAAAATACTTTGTAGCTTCAACCTTTGATATCGCCTGATGGCAATCACTTGCCGACAGCTCTCATCAGCGCCGGCGACAGTGAAGGAAGTGAGCGGGGCACCTTGACATTTTCCGCCACGCAACATAGACATAGTGCTACCAGGAAGTAGGAGACACCTTCCTCCATTCGATCACTATGCGCGTGGGATACGCCCGGCTCGCTTTTTTTATTTGCGTCTTTGTTAATCATATCCTTTGTTTTATTTTTTTCCGTAAACTTTTTGTTAGAGCCGGACTTGGTTATTGCACCTGGTAGGCGATTTTTGTTATTCAAACTTGAAATCATCAAAAAATATTATTACCCGCGTGAAACGAAGTTGTAGGATGCATATAAGGAAAACATAATATATATTTTCCATACTATCAAATATACTTGTCGTTCATGCCAACATGGAATGAGGATTTGAATGAATCTATGGATTGTTCGATTGATAGGCGAACCTCATAGATGCCAATGTGTCAAAAGAATTATAATTTTCCATAATATCCTCTCGTGAAAACCACGTCAATTAATTAACGTTTAATAAGAATAACAATACAATTATTGTGTAATTGTATCAACAGAATTGGCGTTAATTACTTTAAATTTCGTTTCTTATTATTTACAGGTAACCTTATAACAAGAACTTTTATTTTGTTAACTTTCTAAGATATATATTCAAACAATAGACTCATTAATTTGCAGAAATTCAATCACTACGTTTAACTCCATAAAATTATAGAACTTATAAAACGACATTTATTGTGAAATTAAAATGGAGAAATTAAGATTCACATTCCAAATCAAAGCTACAGAAGACGGAAAGTGAAATTTAATGGCTATAACCTCAATATGCAGCCAAGATGAAAAATTTACATGGTCCCAGAGGATCTCCAAAACGTGTCTATACGCAAGGCTGTACACACCTGACATTTTCTCTACGTTAACAAATACATTAAAAAGGACACCACATTAGAGTGTGTGGATTAAAGTTAACGAGGATATATTACACAATTATTTTGATGAAGTGGGTAATATTGTTTTTCAAAACCAATTTCTCGAAGAAACTTCCCAAGAAGAATTGTATAGAAAACAGAGTGTAGAAGATCCTATTGTAAAAGTATTAGAAAGATTAATCGAATCCTATCACAAAAAAGAAAAACAAAGTTACAAAAAATTGTTAGAAAGATTTGTTATTGAAAGATTTTAGGGAAAAAATTGTGCCTCTCAATGATTGGAAGTATTAGAGAAAGAATGTTCAATTGTCAAAGAAGATGAGAATATTGAAATATTGAGATTATTTCTTGACAAATCATGCGGTAATTTGTATTCGTCAATGATGATGAAATATAGTTTACAATCTATTCAGATCATCTATCAGGTAGGAGTGGAAATCGAACTTTTTACATACATTTGGCAACAAGGGTTGGTCTTCATGCAAGTATGTCATACATTTCAAATATCAGGCAGGATCTTTATTGGAATATGCCCTCCAAAAAGAAAAACTTTTATTAGAAATGAGAAAAGCAATTGATCCAGGAACCGTGATCGATATGATTTCTGCAGGTTTACCAGGCTACATAACGGACAGAGTAAACAAAAATGATGTTGTACACATTAAATATTTATTTAGTGAACTCGGCAAGATGGAACATTTGGTCACAAAGAAGAAATTTACCAAGAATTAAGATGATATTAAGATGAATAAGGAAAATTGCAACATATGTGAAAAACTACATAAGGGTACTCGTTCCTATTCAGAAGAACCATGTTGGATCAAACCTAAAGTTGATGGTGAAAAAGAAAAAAAAAACGAATAAGAGTCGTTAACAATTCTGAATTATAATGCGAACTAAAACATGAAGATCAAAAAATTAATAGTGCCACCCTTAATTAAAGTAAAATTAATAATTAATAAAAAAAATGAAGTATTTGGTATATATAACTCTGGAACTAATGTCTTCTTAATAAATTTTAAATTACTAAAGATTAACAATGAAGAATTAAGTGGTTCTAAACCACTAATCTTAAAGCAATTAATGGCGCAAATAAGACAAATGACATCATAACACTTGATGTAACTATTTTCAATTTTGAAAAGAAAGTGAATGTTTTCGTGATTAACAAGGAAAATTTTGACTATTATTTTTCAATTGGCCTGGACATAATAAAAGAGTTGTATTTAGTACAACACTCAGAAAGTTCCCAGGCAGAATAGTGATAACATAGTTTCTAAGGAAAGAAATAAACCAATTATGATTTCTTAGGAAATACATGATAATTTCGTAAACTACAATGAGGATTTCAGTGAAGAAAACTTTGAAATTTGTATATATCAATCATCTTGACTATAAACAGCTAGCTGTAATGGATGAATTAATAATGAGACATGAATATGTATTTGCAAAGGATAAATATGATATCGGGACAGTGAAAGATTATGAAGCACGCATTGATCTGTTAGTGGAGAAATATTGTTGTAAGACCATATCAGTGTATAATTGAAGACAAAAGAAATTAAAGATCAAGTAGCAAAATGATTACAGAAAAACATAATTGAAGAGTCATATAGTCTCTTTGCTACGCCAGTTACATTAGCATATAAAAGAGAGGAAAATAGAAAATCCAGACTGTGCATAGATTTTAGAGAACTGAATAAAATTGTGGTACCATAATCGCAGCCATTTCCACTTATTGAGGACCTCATAATGAAAACAACAGATTGCAAGTTCTTCACCACATTGGGCCTAAATTCAGCGTTTTGATCAATTAATTCCTTTGAGGATAAGTAATAAGTGACAGGCAAAAAACTGCATTCGTGACACAGAAAGCATTACCAATGGACTTGCCTGCCGTTTGACTTAAAGTCGTCCCCAGCTATCTTCCGAAGAATAATGTGTAACACCACACGGAAACACAAACTTGGAATGTTCACAACTTGTTATATCGATGACATATTATTATTAACGCCGAGTACCCTTACAAAGGAGATTGATGTTAAAGACACAAATCGATTCGTTTATTTTACAACTAGCGATCCGCCCCGGCTTTGCCAGTCAATGACAGGGGCAAGTTATACACTAAAATGGTCCTCGGGAAATGCTGTATCCAAAGTATTAAGCCGCATGAAAATCCGTTCAATTAA
Source organism: Eumaeus atala (assembly GCA_017140195.1). Taxonomy (NCBI): domain Eukaryota; kingdom Metazoa; phylum Arthropoda; class Insecta; order Lepidoptera; family Lycaenidae; genus Eumaeus; species Eumaeus atala. The sequence continues at coordinate 269,456 of JAFELO010000236.1, read as the reverse complement.
TTTTGAGAAAATCGGTCACACACAGACGGACAATATATAAATATATAACATGTTCATGTGTGTAATTATATAGTAGTAGCCAGTCCGGGATGGATGCGAGTAGCAGGATATCGATCATCTTGGCGTTCCTTGAAAGAGGCCTGTGTCCACCAGTGGACCGCTAAGGACTGATAATGATGATGATGTGCAATTATAAAAAAAAAGTCAATAACCTACGCGACTTAATTCCAGGCAGTATAAACACGTTCCGGCTAGCAACAACCACGACAGATGCACTGAGATGCAGGTGATACGTGGAGATCTGTCCAATAATGTCTCAATGACAAAACAAAACGTCAGCGAACGTCTGACGCAGCGCTCACAATGTGCCCGCAGGCCGGCCACACTCGAACAAGACCAGGCGATGACAAAACCCCTTTATGTAGACCATAAAAAAACAAATCTGAATCCGGCTTCCTGTACTAAAGACTTTTTTATTAGTCTCCTGATGCTATGCGCTCATCGACGAGCTTATTGCATTTGCAACATTACGTCGCTAAGTAATAACAATATCTGTGTACCTTTGACACCACGTTAGCCTGGCCCCGTGCCCGCCCTGTTAGCCTGGTTGTAAGTACCGTAAGGAATTGTTATATATAATATACAACGGAAATATATTGGTTTTTTTTTTTACAAATTTTGTATAATTAACTAACCCTTATTGGCTCAGTGATCAAAGTGAGTCTCCGAAACTAGAGCTCACCACCTCGCACGATCACAATTTCCCGCCATTTTGATATAATATAGAATATTTGTTACAGAAATACATAAAGATAAACATTCATAACCTGGGCGGGATTCGAACCCTTGGTGCAGCTAATCGTCTAAGCTAGCTAAATGACTTTCAATTCCAATTTCTATCCCTAGTCAAAGAAAGAGAGAGGGCAGCTAGGAGAAGCACAAACCGCCGCAGTGATAGCACCGTCCCGTTTACTGCGATATGTGAGCTTTTGGTGGTCCATTGGGGATAGGAGGGAAGAAAGAAACAACAATTATGTGGATGTCTATGGGCATAATTTGTCGTCAAAACAATCTACGACTGCTCGTTTGGTCATATAATATAAAAAGTGCTAAGCAGGTAAGGAGGGATTCGTTTCCTAAGACCAAAAGTGTCATTATTTCCATTTCTACGTCTTACAGCGCTGGATACAGGGGGAGACTTCGGGGGCTTTAGCCCTGGGCCCCATTACTTTGCGGGGCCCCATGTCCAACAGTTCTTCAACTCTCACCTTCAAGGCCCGGGACGCAACATGATTTAATCTGACGCTCATATTATAGTGCGGAGTCAGGGAGTTGGCAGTGTTACGTTCACGGGGGTATTGCGGAGAGCACGTTAAGAAGTCAGTCCTACGCCCGTTTTTTCAGAAATTCAGAAGCAAAACATTTCCACACTATAATCCTGCTTGGTTCTTAGTAAGTGGTTGTCAGCTTGCATCTGAATTGGGCCAGCACGAGCTGGAGGTACGTCTCACATGACACCGCCGTAAAGTGAAAACTATGCTGTCACGTTTCGTGCGATTTGTGAGTAGCCCGTGGCACATTGAAGATAATGAGTGAACTTGACAATGCATCTACATGTGTGGGTGATACTGCGTGTCGGTAGATACCAAATGGCTCCCATTTCTCGTTTGTCCCTCTTCGAAATGAAAATAGTTCGCTTATAGAAATACACGCAGTTTGTATGAGGTAGTTATATACTACAGTACACTGCAGCGGAGTTGGGTCAGCACGATCGGGAAAGAACCTCTCGCTCACATAATACCGGCGAAAAGTGACATCTACTGGCGTCGCGATTCGTGCGGTTTGTGAGTAGCCGATGGCCCATTGGGGGAGGGGTGGTGAAAAGGAGGGCAACACATCGGCATAGTAATTCTGTTGATGTTCATAGGCACCGGTAGTCGTAAAAAGGCTGCAATCCGGCCAGAAAAACAATTACAATGTAGTTTCATTTTTTCATTTTTCATTTTTTAACGTCAGAACTTTACTCGGTTTGTAAAACGAGAGAGGAAACATTTTATTTACCTGCATTACGCATTTTACAAATCAGTTGATTCTATCCAATACGGTATACCTACTTATAGCGCCACCTGTTGTCAAGCATGGAAACTAGCTACTAAATTTACTTAGTAGCTGGAGTAATTACTTCATAAAAAATTCATACTGTATATATAATAGTGTTATAATAATAATTTAAGGTTCACCCCCCATCTACCACTCAGAGACGAGCAATTCGGTTTCCGACCCAACCACGGCAACACTCACCAACTGGTCAGGGTCACCCATTTGATCGCAGTGACTAGAAACAAGAAAGAAACTGTAGCCGCCGTATTCCTCGACATGCAAAAAGCATTCGACTCCGTATGGCATAAC